>CAUYRT010059434.1:0-16025 GCA_963574885.1 Lepilemur ruficaudatus | reverse complement strand
GGGAAGACAAGATAACTGCTTGATTTTTTAAAAACAGTATTCAAGAAAATTAATTAGATTCTTATTATCTTTCAAATGTAATCATTTCTTTTTTCTTTTTACAATATGTATTATTATTAACTTGTGGTTTAACATATTTGGATGGGTTTTACCCAGTTGCAATTATAATCACTATTAAAGCTCAAATTGTCCCAACTTGGACCAGTGGGAGACTTTTCAATTTGGCTATGGAGTTCTTTTGACACAATTCTAATAGATTTTGATAGCCCTCTTGCAATCTAGTATGACAGGATGTTCCAGTTTTATTTCATTTATTTTCTGCCATAGACCTGGAACTGCCATTCTCTCATGAAGGTCCAGTTTTTTTCAGTGGAAAATGGTATTTGAAGACCACAGTATGCAGCCATTGGAGAGTGTTATTTTTCTCAGTTACTTGGTCATTGTTTCCAGGCTCTTTTAGTGGACAGAACCAGGACGTGTGTGTGTGTGTGTGTGTGTGTGTGTGTGTGGGTGGGTGTGTGTGGGTGTGGGTGTTTGTGACTCATGGATTTATACAGATACGTCTAATTCAAATTTAGCACTGTAGAGCTCTATTTTTTGATTTTGTGGGTTTTTTTTTTTTTTTTGAGACGGAGTTGGCTATGTCTGTCTCCTGGGCTAGAGTGCCATGCAACCTCAAACCCCTGGGCTCAAGCAATCCTATGCCTCAGCCTCCCAAGTAGCTGGGACTATAGGCATGTGCCAACATGCCCGGCTAATATTTTCTATATATTTCTTATTTCTTATAAACTTATTTCTATAAGTTTTCCAGCTAATTTCTTTTGATTTTTTAGTAGAGACGGGGTTTCACTCTTGCTCAGGCTGGTCTCGAACTCCTGAGCTCAAATGATCCGCCCACCTTGGCCTCCGAGAGTGTTAGGATTACAGGTGTGAGCCACCACGCTCAGGCGATTTTGTGTTTTTTAAATTTATTTTTTAATTTCAAAATATTAAGGAGACTATAGAGTTTTAATTTAACCCCTTCTTTTTACATCTGTATTTCTTTTCTATCATACCAAAGAGCTTGGTTCTCAAGGATACAAGGGATGACAGAATTAGAATATCCCATACTACAAACAACAGTGTCAAAATAACAATACTAACACTGCCATCACTAATCTGTAATTGAAAGCATTAAAAATATTCCTTGCAATTGCCCTACCACCACTCCCATCTTTTACAGTTATAATATTTTTAAAATTTCAGAGAATATAGCCCTTAACAGACCACCTTCTCCCTTTAGCCTTCACTTACAACTCCATGTTTAATGCTTATCACTAGTCCCTATGTCAAAGTTTCTCTAGTTATTTTAATTGTCTGAAGATTATTGTCTATTCAGAAATGGCTCATAGAAATGATATTCTCTGCCTTCCTGTGTGTGATTGACAGTTTGCGTTTGCTCTTTAACATTTGAAAGTTAGTGTTGCTGGATATAAAATATTCGGTTCATGTTTTCTTTTCTTAATTATCATAAATATATTACTCTGTTTTCTTTAAGAGATGAGGTCTCAGTTTGTTGCCCAGGCTAGAATGCAGTGATGTAACCATAGCTCACTTCAGCCTTGAACGTCTGGGCTCAAGCGATCCTCCTGCCACAGTCTCACAAGTTATTGGGACTATAGGTGTGCACTACCACATCTGTTTAATTTTTAAAATTTCTTTTAGAGACAGCGTCTCACTTATTGTCCAGGCTGGTCTCAAACACTTGGCCTCAAGCAGTCCTCCCACCTCAGCCTCTTGAGCCACTGCACCAGCTATTACTCCATTTTATTCTGTACTAAAGTGTTACTAATTTTATTACTTTCATAAGATATGCTCTTTTTGCCTAGATACACAAAATATTCAATTTTTTCTTTTTAAAGTTTTTTTTTAATTTAAATTTGGTTAGATGATGTCTTAACTTTGGTCATACTGACTTGATGATCTCAGATATTATTACATTGTATGTTCGTTCAATACCTAGTTTTCAGTGGAGTTTTAAAACTATATATTTAAACTATATATAAAACTATACATAACATATATAATTATATATAGAATATATAAAACCATATATGAAATGTACAATTATATATGTGTTTAGTTACTGTTTCTAATTCAGCTTTTATTTCTGAATTTTTTCCTTTCTAAGTGTTTCCTGAGTTCTCTGTTAATTTCTGAGTTTTTCTAACTATGCTTTAAGTTATTCTTTTATGTCTTTGATCATTTTCTTAATGTCTTTTAGCTTGACTTGAAATAGTATTTTACAATTTGATGTGTTTTGTGGGTCTATCTTTCTGGAATGCTTACAACATTTGTAGGAATATTATTTTGATACTTATTCTCATTTATATTATAACTTTAAATAGAATTTGACCTTTTTTTCCATTTCTTAATTTTTGCACAATTAATTTTACTGGACTTTAGAAGGAGGTATGGTCCAAGACGTTTACAAATTTCCTCCTTTTGTTATTTCATTTAGTGTTCAGAAATATCGCTACTCATTCAATGAGATTTCTTGACTGTTCTCCAACCACCACCACCACTTCTGACTTTTATCTAAAATTTCTCTCTTTTTTTGTTTATATTGCCTTTGTCCTCAATTTCTAGCTGAAAGGGAGAAATCTGGCTGGTCAGTTTCTAGAGTTCATAAGGGTTAGCCTGCCTTTCTCACAACTTAATACCAGCCCCTTGGACTCACCTGCTTTTGGATTCTGTAAAACCCTTCCTGGTTCCACTGTTGTTCTCCTGTTGGCTATCCAAGCATCCAGTCAATACTTGTTGAATCTTTTGGGCTTCTCTAGTTTTCTGGTCCACTAAATATCCATTGCTGCCTTCTGCTTCTTCCTTAACTGCCAATGACCCCAGGAAGTTCTTGTGGTATTTGACAGATTGTCCCATATATGGTTTGAATGTCCCCTCCAAAACTCATGTTGAAATTTAATTGCCATTGTGATGATATTAAGAGGTGGGACTATTAAGAGATGATTAGGCCATGAGGGATCCACTTAATGAATGAATTAATGATATTATCACAGAAACGTGTCCTTGATAAAAGCAAGTTTGGTTCCCTTGCATCCCTTCTTGCTCTCTCACAAACACTCTCTTGCTCTTTGATGTAGGATAACATAGTAAAAGGACCCTCATCAGATGCAGTCCCTCGATCTTGGACTTTCAAACCTCAGAACCATGAGAAATTTCTTTTCTTTATAAAGTACTCAATCTTAGATATTCTATAATAGCAACAGAAAATAGACTAAGACAGTCTGCATCTGCTTGTTTTTGAGGATGGTGGGGAAATAGCGCCTAGTTTTGTTGTAAATGTAGTACTTGGGTTTGGTTTTACTATATAATTCCTTGGCTCATTTGGATATGGAGATTTGAAGAAATTCAAAAGCTATGCCACAACTACCACCTTCATTGTTTTTTAAACTTAAGATTTACTGTGATTCTTTCTAATATGCGGATAAATAGCACACAAGCATACACACTAACAAAAAACAGTGTTCCACAATCTATACACTCTATTGCTATTTCAAAAATAATATAAATATAATACAAAATTTAGAGCACAGAATTATTTTTACTTTTTATCTTAGTAAAATTCCAAAAATCATCCAGGTACTATTCTTTTTCTAAAGCTCTCATAATGAATTTATAACTAGAGAAATGTTTTGTTTATGTCGAAAACTTTAAAAGGAACCTATGTGCATTTAATTTACTTTTTCACTTTTTGCATTAGATATATATAGACAGTGTGTCATTGGTGTCATTTTTTGAATGACACCCTATATTTGTAAAAATAGATAAACAATGGGTTGTATGAGTACCTTAAAAATTTGTCATTAAGAACATATATGAATAAACATTGCCTTATGCATCTTTTCTTTTGAATTTTGAGCCTAGTGCATTTTTAAAGTAGAGACAGCTTCCATTTAACATTCTAGTTTTCAAAAAAGCCATCATCAGCTCCTATTAGTTACAGTAGGCCTGTAATGAATGCATATCTGAGACAATTGCCTTATTTTCAAAAAGTATAGCAGTTGTAAATGGGATCTGATGATCCCATCTAGTGAATGTTGTCTTGTAGTTGTACCTGTAATAAAGAAAAATAAATTAGATTTTTGATACCCCTTTTTATCCTAAAGTATTCCCAAGTAGGTAACATAACATTATAAATCAAAAAGTTTTTCTTGCAATGCTCAGATGTTACCCACACATTTTGTGTGATTTTTTTTCCAGTCTCAGAGACTCTCCTTTTAAAGAAGTGCTCTAGTATGCTATTGTATTATCACTAATGCATTGTCATATTTACACATTACAGTCAGCATAGCCTTATGCTAAATGTTTCCCTTTGAGGACAATAATTGATCACTAGAGTAGCTCCTGTTACCTCTAAAGAGAAAATGATATCTCTACTTGGAGAAATTTGAGACATAAGTAATATAAGAATAACTGAGTTTTTATATAACGTTTAAGTTGGGATGGATAAAAAGTGAGGAACCAAAACATGAAAATTACATAGTTTCTGTATGGCCACTGCCTGAAGAGTCCCATAGCCTCATCACTGAGATCACAATCTTTTCCTATATACTTTTTAAACAAGGTAATTTTGATACCTGGCCGATGTCAGAGAGCACTTTGAAAGTTGACTTCTCCTCTTCACTAGAGCTAATTTCTGGGGTCCTAATGTGTCTCAAGGTTTAGCTCTTTGTAGATGAAAATGTTTCCTCAAATGTGGGGCCCAGATATTACCAAGGAAAACCCATGAGCTTTAGAATCACAAGGCCCTTAAATTCAAAATCCTGTCTCAAAGCATCTTTAGGTGACCTGGGGAAAATTATCTTCCTTCCTGGTTCTCTATTTTCTTGTGTACAAAATAGGCATAATAATATCTCATTTCCAGTGTGGTTTCTAGATTTAGAGTTTAGCATATTACATATTGTGGACACTTACATTTTATAAATGTGCCCATCCCCTGTCATAAGCACAAGAATATATCTGCTAAAATAAATGAAGGAAATGTATGTGATTTGAAAAATCTCCCTAGATGCCTAGGTGACTTTAATATATTTCCACTCCTCTTAAAGACTCAGTACTTAAAGTTCTTGAGTAACTATAGCCTCTTTATTAGGGAAAGCAAAGATGCCAGAAAATCATGATTGAACAACTAAACAAATCAATCTCTTGGCTATGAGTAACAAAACTAAGTTGAATTTAATCATAATTAATCATTGGTACCTTATTTGTTTAAATTAACAAATTTATTTATTACTTATGTGTTATATCTATTTAAAGAACATCTTATTGTGATTCATTTAAATGTCACTAATGCTTTTAAAAGGAAGCTGCATGAGTCTTTTTTGTAGACTAATATTAAAAAGTAAAATATGTAAAAAACTGATATATTGTTTTCACTTTAAGGAAACTCTTAGCACTGGAAAATGTAAACTTATAGAAAGTGATACTTTTAAAAGCAAAAATTCACTGAATAGGACAGACTGTGCATTGACATTATTATGCTAATTAGGGACTTGAATCACTGACACCTGCATTGCTTAGTGGGACACAATACAGATTCAAGGTCTCTGTCCTTTTGTTGATTTAAAATGTTATCCTTGAAATAACAATGTTATAAATATTAATAAAAATACTAAGAGCTTGGCAAATGTATTCCAAGAAGACTAATGACTTCCAGTTAAATATCAAGTCATTATTGTAATAGGCATTTTACTAGGTAACAGAGATGGAACAACAATGTAAACCCTTCATAAAAAATCTTAACAACCATTCAATTGAGACAAAAATTCCATCAACTGGTTGTTTGACCTAAATAGACTGATTGTTTCTGTGTGAATTAATCAGCCTTTGGTTATTATCTCAAACACCAAACACTGGTCTGGCTGATTTTTTTTTTTTTACTCCTTTAATTGATTATCTTTCTGGTTAATGTGCATGTACACACACACACACAGCCCCCTACAAAATTATTTGTGAGAGCCAATAACTCGTACCAGTTCATTTACAGGTAGTCTGACACATATCAATATAGATACATCTCAAAAATATAACATTGAGCAATAAAGGTAAGATACATAAGCATATAAAGAGTAAAATACCATTTTATTGTCTGTTTATTGAAACTATACTTAGTATTGTTCATGGATACAAATTTATATAAAAATATAGAAGGTGGAGAGAGAGGATGTACATTAAGCATATAAGACTTGTGCCAAAGAAATGCTAAGGGCAAGGGGATAGATAACAGGAGGGCATAAAATAAGAGTTCATATTGTGACCAATTAGGATGGTATGCCATAAAACATGTAATGTGATTGATCATAGTAGTTCTATTTTAAAATTTAAAAAAACAGGATATTTGTGATTTATTTTTGTGTTACAATATGGGCATTTCTCAAACTGACTTGAACCTATTTAGCAATTAAAATGACAAAATGATTCTGTTTTCCCTATGTCAAGTTGAACATTGAGATTGTAGGATTGAAGAAAGTATTGCACTTTTAGTTGTTCCCCCCAAATCCTTTTGATATGAACCAGCCAAAGTATATCGTACACCCTAGCTAACCTGAATGCCTATGCCAGTGAGGAGTGTCTTCTTATTTCATTAAAATTCATGTTTTAAATACCTTCCAAAACTAATGAGTTTGTCTAAAATTTCAGTTAGGACATCAACTTACCCTCATTATTATGACAATAATTAATAGAACACATAGTGCCTGGCAAATATAAAAGAACATAGTGAAAATTGTATCCTAATATTTAAGGAATATATAAGAGAATCAGACATATATAGAACTCTCAGTGTGATAGACTGAAAGAGTTATCTTTGAAAGAACTTTCAAAGATAAATGCAAATCCATGTAACATTAACTATGTCCTAATTCATTTCAAATTTAGGAAATCTCAACAGTCTAACTTCATGCATACTCACAGTCTAAGCCATGTGGTGTTCACATGATACCTTAAACTCATTTCATATGTGATATACATATTACTCTGTAGCTGTATACATGAAACACCAACTTTCAAGGGCCATTTTTTTTCTTCTTTTAGGCCTGCTGTTTTGAATACAATGCAAAATAAGAGGAATGAAATTGTAGCCTATCCCTGCAGATGCATTCATTTCACCTAGAGGTCTTCCTTTGAGATCAATCAAATCAAATAAGAGAAAATTCTCTGTAGTCAACAAAATATACAGTGCATGTCTCTGTTTCTTGTCAAGTAGCTCAGATCTGCATATGACGATGGCTTAAAACCCCCTTAGTAGACTTCAAGAAAGAAAGGAAAAAAAACAGCAAGAGTAAAAAATTGTAAATAATTGCCCATTTCTAGAGCAAAGTTCAAACTTCTCTCTTGAAATGGTGAACAGACTCAAATAACAACATTAGGGAATGTCCTTGTTTTGGGGATAATTAATGGCCCTGTATTTTACTCACTGTTTATTATGTACAGTCAAGTAGGAAAGGAAAATGTTAAAAGCTCAAAGGCTAAAGTTGGAGTGAAACGTATACAGCAAATTTATGTGTATTCAGTTTTTGCTTAGAGAAAGTGCTAATTTTGATTTTACATGTTATTGTGCAGAATAGAGAAAAATACATTTGATAATCATGTGGGAGCTGTAGTCATTTATTTAAGGAAAAGCTTTAAGCTGTGTCAAACCTATTGAGGTGTCTTATTTAATATACACAAATTACTGAGTTAGTTTTACATTTCAAACTGGAAGGTGTGTAGGTAATATAAGAATCTGTATTACTAATGACCCAATAACAACAAAAATACACGGTACATGGTGGATTTCAGATATTCTAAAATGTTTGAAAATAAACAATATGCTAGGAAATATCATACAATATAGGGAAAAGATTAACATCATCGTTACCTCAATAGTTGATGATAGCAATTGACTAGTGAAATGGTTTGCCCAAACTGTGCTTTTCTGAACGCAATTTCAGTAATATGGAACTGCATATTCTGAGAAATATGGGAAAATGTAGGAAATTGTTGCATAAACTGCTTCGACTCAAGTAGACATTGTGATGAAGTATAATCTCCTCAAGTAAACAGTTATTACGTTAAGAATGGGGAAGCAATCACACAATTTAAGTGTTTTGCTTTGGCAGCTCCACTCATATTTTCCAATCCTGCCTTTTCCTGGGATGACGCATTCCTGCTGGTCCACAGCTTACGGACACAGGCGAGGGGCCAATACATATAGGAATCAAAATCTGCACTGATAATATTGCTTTTTCAGAGAGCAGCTAAATGCCCCTAGGCCTAGTTTCTTTATCTTTACCTCAACTGAAAGGGCATGTCCGTGGACACTTAGTCCAGAACAGGCATCTCAGTTCACTGAAAATATTTCTGTGACATAAATCACATCATACTACAGATATTAGCCCTGGAATCACCTTTTGAAACATGTAAGGACAGAAAATTATTGCAGGACCCACTGGTTCAGTTTCTATGTAGCTCTAGCTGGATGCTCATGTAGAGGGCTAAGCATACCTCCCCAAATTCCTGTCCTCTGTTCTTTTCCTCAAACCTTCAGTTCCACAATCTTTCACCTCTACACTGAATGTATCTCAAATATTACTCAACTGTGGTAGTTAGAACACAATTATGAAAATATCTGTTTTTAAAATCTCAGACATTTTATGCATCCCAAATAATAGGTTTTTTTTCACCTCAGTAATTACTGATTTTTTTCTTAAAATATTTAGGGAATTTCATCTAGGACCAGGCATAGATTCTTTTGATTATCTTCCATGGAGGTAAAAGTTGTTTCTTGAGGGGAAAAATTGATTTTTAAATGTCTTTTTTTAAAATTAATTTTTTTTCCTTGTTCTCTTTGTGGCATTTACAAGTTGATTCTTGAGAACAGAATTTGACTTAGGGTGAAGTCTTATAAATAAAATGGATGCCGAAGCTTTGTTATGTTCTAATTTAAGAGAAAAAAATGGTGATTATTTTATTATGCAGCTTAGAAACTAGTCTTAAAGGAAGTTCCCAAAGACATTTCCAAAAACATTTTGAGTAATAGAAACATTTTTGGAACAAACTTATGTCCTTCATATGTGACTGCTTGAAAACCAAGATGGTTTGCTTGTCTTAGAACTCCTTGGTGCTTTCAAGTCTCTCTAACAGAAAATTTCTGTTACCTGGTGTTGGGTTTATCACCTGGAAGATATGCTGATTCTCTACTTGTTAAACTGCCATTCATGTATACACCAGATATTAACTCTACCTCTGAGGAGCTATTGAAGCATGTCAAAGATGCTGTTGCTGGGAAAGAAGGAATTCAGTCAGCAAAGTATTTTTAGAATTTTATTAATGTTTAACATGAAGTCAGACATGAGTTCAAATTATAGTTCCATTATTTATTAACTGTGACACCTTTGGGCAATTTACTTACATTTTTTGACTTTATTTTCTTTCTTTTAAAAATTTATTTTTTTACTTTTAATGATTACAGGTATATAATATTTGTATATATCTGTAGGGCACATATGATGTTTTGATCTATTAATAGGTATGCAATATGAATTAATCAAATTAGCCATCTATCATTTCTTTATGTTAGGAACATTCCAGTTCCACTCTTTTAGTTATTGTAAAGTATGCCCTAACTTGTTGATTATAGTCACTTTGTTGGGCTATCAAATAGTTTATTCTATCTAACTATTTAACTGTATTTTTATACCCATTAATCATCCTCCCCTTATTCCCCACTCCCTGCTACCCTTCTTAGCCTCTGGTCACTATCATTCTACTCTCTGTTTCCATGAGATCAATTGTTTTTTATATTTAGCTCCCACATATGAGTGAGAACACGTGGGATTTGTCTTCTGGTGCTTGGCTTATTTCACTTAACGTAATGTTCTCCAGGTCCATTCATGTTTGGGACTTGTTTTCTTCATCTATAGAATGTGGTTAATACTTACACATGTCTCTGAGGATTGTGCTGAGAAAAAAGTGAATTAATCCATGTGAAGTATTCAATCTCGGCACATAAAAAGAGTTTAAAAAATATTAGATACACTTGTTGCTTTTGTGGCGATACATTGTCAATTATACCTGGTAAATGATACAAAGTTAAAGCGTTGTTCCTTCGACTTGGCTTTTAATAACAGAATGTTAGCTAAAAATATATAAATTCAGGCATAACAAAGACTCACTGAAGGATTGAGAAGTAAATTTGAGGCAGAATAGCTATTTCTATCAAGTCTCTTACTTTCTTTACCTAAACCTGGCCTTTAGTGAAACTATTTTTTAATACTAAACTACAGCTATTTAGTGCTTTGGTTATTGCCCATCTGAAAATGTCTCATGTAACTGAGAGTCACTCCTCCAAATTAATGTGAAGCAACACAATTTTTAAAGCATTTAAAAAATTTTTTTCAGGTCTAGAAATAATCAATGTGACTATATCTTAAAAAGAATTTTTCAAATGTACTGCTCTGTTAACAAATATTTTTATTATTCCAACTTTGATTTTAATTGGAAGGATTCCAAGTATGTCATATATTTTTTAATTTGGAAGATAAATTATATATTCATTATATATTAATATAATGAGTATTAAGCATTTTTAAATTGTCACCGAAATTCCATAATGCAATTAATAAATGAAGAAATGGCAGATAAATGTCTTAACTTACAAGTTAGCCAAATAAGTTTTGTCATCAATTTAGTCTTCTTGGCTTGATGTTGCCCAAATTTTCTGGTGTATCTTGGCTTTTGAAATGTCGGTACAACCCAATTAGTTCCTGAAAAAGTGTAAAGGAATGGCATAGTCTTAAAAGTTTATTTCCTGATTTAGAAAGTAGAGGGTTCCCCCCGCCCCATAGGCATGACTGCTTCAAAGGGTGGGAAGAGATGGTTGAAATCTAAAAAATATTGTATAATGGGGATGTTTTTAAAAATTGTTAGCAAAAGTAGATTTTTTTTGATAATTGTAGACTTGGTCATATCTGTGAATGATTACAAACATGAAATGCAAAAGTGTATTATCTTAGCTTGGGTTTCCCGAAAAGTAGAGCCTGAAGCCTAGGGCTTCTGTGTTGCTACTTCACTGGGAGTGTACTCCTAGGGAGCAGGAGTGAGGCCCAAGTGGTGAACAGGAAAGGACGGAGAGTTAAAATGATGATGCATTATTTAGTTGGCTATCCCCAAGCTCTGCTGACAGTTAGATCCTACAGCAGTGTCCTCCAGGAAGCCACAGGAGTTGTGTCTCAAGGCAATCCATCTATCAGGAAAAAAACAAAAAGAGAGTCATTTGTCAACTGGCTTCCTTCTCTCATTGGTCAAACGTTCAACTCAAATGTGTAACACCTTGTGTTCCTGGTTCCCAGAACAGAAAATGTAAGGTTTTTTTGACTGTGAAGAAACTTTTTAATTTGATAAGGTCCCATCTATTTATTTTTGTTGATGCTGTGATTGCTTTTTGGGACTCCTTTATAAATTCTTTGCTTAGGCTGATGTCTATAAGAGTTTTTCCAACATTTTCTTCTAGAATTCTTATGGTTTCATGCCTTTAGGTTTAAGTCTGTTATGCATCGTGAGTTGATTTTTGTTTGTAACCCTGTAATATTGTGGCATAAAAAAAAGTAAGTTTTGCAAAAACAGTCTGGGGTAAAGCATGGTCAGGTTATGAATGCTTGAAATGGCTGGGCCAAGAGACAAAGTGAGGCATTAATTTCTAAATTATAATGAATGCAGAGGGAAAATCATCAACCATATTTTTGTAAACCAAGGATAACTACTTATTAATTTTTTAAATGTATTTCTCTCTATCACTTTTTCTGTGCCCAGTTTGAATTTATGTTTTATAAATACGATCTCTTCCAACCAGAATTATGTTTGGCATTATATATTGGAAACTCAATTATAAAGAAAAAGACTTATCACACACAACACAAAGTTTGAGGATAAGCATATGAGGACTAGACAGACCACTCATCTATGATACCAAAACCCAAGCTCCTTTGCTCCCCACTCTCACTCCTTACTGATAGCTATTCCATCTGTTCCTTCTGACCATGTTATAGTTAGAAAAGACAAAGTAAATAGAAAAAGTTCATGCATTAATTTTGTATGCATCCTGATAGACAAAACTGAGGTACATAAGATAACTTAAAATATCTACTATCTGAACATATCATACATGTAATTTAAAAATTAACATTATAAAAATAGTCACTTTTCATGATACTGGAAGTACATCTTACTAAAGAGTTAGGTTCAAATATTAGTGCTTAAGGAGAAATTTCCTGCAGTCAAAATCACTTTGAAATTAATTTAGCATTCTAAAATATATCTATGTAATTCACTACATTAACAGAATAAAGGAGAAAAATAATAATCTCAATATATGCAGAAAATGCATTTGACAAAACTCAGTATCCATTCATATTAAAATACTCAACAAACTAGAAATGGAGGGAAATTTATTTTATCTGATAAAAGCTATCTTTTTTTAAAAGCTACCATTTTAACATCATACTTCAGAGGAAAATATTCAACATCTTCCCCCTGAATTTGAGAGTAGGACAAGTATGTCCACCGTCACCACGTCTAGTCAACATCATACTGAGCATTTTAGCCAGTGCAATAAGGCAAAAGAGAAATACAAGTTATTAAAAAAAGGAAAGACATAAAGCTGTCATTAATTTCAGCTAACATGATTGTATACATATAAAATCAGAATGACACACAAACAATTGGAGTTAGTAAGTGAATTGAGTAATTTTGCTAGAATCAACATCAATATACAAAAATCTATGATAATTTTTATAGACTAGCAAAACATTAGATAATGAAATTTTTTAAATGCCATTTATAATAGCACCAAAAAACATTAAACTCTGTGACTAAATCTAATGAAAGATGTGTGTCCTTTATGTTGAAAACCTCAAAACATTGCTGAGAGAAATTAAAGACAATAAATAGATATACAATGTTTTGGAATTAGCAGACTCAATATTGTAATTCTCTTATTTGAGCAATACATTCAGTGTAAACTCAATCAAAATCCCAGGAGATTTTTTGTGGAAATTGACAGGCAAATTCTACAATTTATGTAGACCTATAATAATCAAGGCAATATTGAAGAAAAGCAAACCTATGGGGCACACAGTATTATATATTAAGACTTTCAATGTAGAAACATTAATTAGTACCATGTGGTGTTGCAATAAAGTAGAAAATAAACCAATGGAATAGAATAAAAAGGCCATAAACAGATCCACAAATATATGCATCTGTTTTTACAATCAGTAATTCAGTGAGAAAAAGGATGGTTTTTAAATAAATACTAGGTTGCAATTCTATTCCTATATATATAACCAAGAGGAATAAAAATGTGTTAACAAGAAGAATAATACATACCATATGACTGAACTTATATCAACTTTAAAGAGCAAGCAAAATGAATCTATGGTCATAAACATCAGACAGTGATTACATTTGGTGAGGGCAGGTACACTGACCAGCAAGGAAGAGGCAGAGAACTTTCTGGCGTGATGGAACTTTTCTGTACTTTGATTGCATGTTGATTACACAAGATATGTGTTTGTCAAGAGTCGTTGAACTGTGCAATTAAGATCTATGAATTTTACTGTATTTAAAGTATACTTCAATAAGGGTGCAGGATAAAATGGATATCCTTATCAAAAAATGAACCTTGATATTTTCTTCATACCATACACAAAATTAATTTCAGAGCGGTCATAAAAAATAAAAATAAAAAGTTAAGTAATAAAATTTCTAAAAGTAAATCTGAAAAATATCTTCATGATCTTGGGGTAGACAAATATTTCCTAAACAGTAGACAAAAGTACTATCCATTAAAAAAAGAATTGAGAAATAAGATTTAATAAAAATGGAGAAATTCCATTAATGAAAAAGGCTCATCAAAAGAAAGGGAAAACAATGCACAGAAGATAGAAGATATTTGCAATACTTATGTCCAAGAAAGGACTCTGGCATAAGTTCAGCATATGTAACACCGGTAAGTAATAAGGAAAAAGAAAGCCCTCCAAAAAGTGGCAAGAGCATATCCAAATGGCTAATAAATGTTTAAAAAGTTGTTCAGCATCATTAGTTATCAAGGAATATAAATTAAAACCATAATATTATGATACTACATTCACACCAGAATGGTTAAAATTTAAAAAAGACAAACGAAAAACCCTGAAACTGCAAAGTTTTAATGAAGGTGTAGAGCAACTGGGACTCTTGTGCACTGTTGTGGGAGTGTGTATTGGTATAGCAATTTTGGAAAAAATGTTAGGCAATACTATCTACCTTAAAATAATCATGTGTTTAACCTCTTAATGATTTATTTCTGAGTAATATAATACTACAATGAGTTTCTTGGCATGGAGCATTTTCAATACTTGGAATACAATCTGTATTTATCTTCTGCTTCTGGTTTTCTTTCTTCAAACTTATACATTTTATAAAAAGGGTCTTGCCACTTAATTTTGGAATTTGTGTCTTCTATGGGCTGAATTAATGACTTAATGTTTACTTAATGTAACTATAAATAAATGAATCAAATGTAATTTTGATTTTGTATATTGTAAGGTGAAATGCAAATTAACAATAAAATTACCCAATCATTTGCAACTCTAGTTAGAATAGAGAATCAAATGCTCTGCCCCAAGGAGTTTAGGTAAAACACATAAATTTAAAATGATGACAGAAAAGTAAATTTATAACATTTTCTTCAGATATTCAATTTATTCTTTGGCTTTAGAAGTATAATTTTTGTATTTGTATAAATTTATAGGGTACAAGTGTAATTTTGTTACATGCATAGATTGCATGGTGGTCAAGCCAGGGCTTTTAGGGTTTTGATCACCCAAATAATGTACATTATACCCATTAAGTAATTTCTCATTTTCACCCCTCTCCAATCCCCTCATTCTTTTTAGTTTCCATTGACTATCATTCCACTCTCTACATCCATGTGTACACATTTTTAGCATCCACTTATGAGTGAGAACATGAGATACATGTCTTTCTGTTTCTGGCTTGTTTTACTTAAGATAATGACCTTCAGTCCTATGTATGTTGCTGCAAAAGACATGACTTCATTCTTTTCTATGTTGAATATAGTATTCCATTGTGTATATGTACCACATTTTCTTTATCCAATCATCTGTTGATGGATCAAAAGATAGGTTGATTCCATATCTTTGCTATTTTGAATAGTGCTGCAATAAACACCCAGTGCAGGCATCTCTTTGATGTATTGATTTATTTTCTTCTGGGTAGAAGTAGTGGGATTACTGGATCAAAGAATGTTTTTACTTCTTTGAGAAATATCTATACCATTTTCCATAGAGGTTGTAGTAATTTACATTCCCACCAGTGTATGAGAGTTCCTTTTTCTCTGCATCTTTGCCAACATCTGTTATTTTTTATCTTTTTAATAACCATTCTGACCTGTGTAAGATGATATAGCATGGTGGTTTTAATTTTCATTTCTATGATGACTAGTGATGTTGATCATTTTTTCATATACTTACTGGCCATCTGTATGTCTTCCTTTGAAAAATGCCCATTCATGTCCTTAACCCACGTTTTTTTATGGGATTATTGTTTTGTATATCTTTTTAAATTGTTGACTGTTTTAGTTCCTTATAAATTCTAGACATTCGTACCCTATTAGAAGAATAATTTGCAAATATTTTCTCCCATTTGCAGGTTGTGTGTTTACTGTATTGATTATTTCTTTTGCTGTGCAGAAGCTTTTTAGTTTAATGAAGTCTCATTTGGTTTTTGTTATTGTTGTCTGTACTTTTGAGGTCTCAGTCATAAATTCTTTGCCTAGTCCAATGTCTGGAAGAGTTTTTTCTAGGTTTTCATCTAGTATTTTTATAGTTTTGGGTCTAACATTTAAGTTTTTAATCCAACTTGAGTTGACTTTTGTATATGATGAGAGAGA
This sequence comes from Lepilemur ruficaudatus, assembly GCA_963574885.1. Lineage (NCBI taxonomy): Eukaryota > Metazoa > Chordata > Mammalia > Primates > Lepilemuridae > Lepilemur > Lepilemur ruficaudatus. The sequence continues at coordinate 34 of CAUYRT010059434.1, read as the reverse complement.
GGGGTCCAGTTTTATTCTTCAGCACATGGAAATC
>CAUYRT010059432.1:0-45963 GCA_963574885.1 Lepilemur ruficaudatus | reverse complement strand
AAGTTCTCTATTATTCAACAAGTCAGCAGTGGACGTCACATCTCAACTTTCAATAGAGAGACCCCGGCGCCAGTCTTTTCTTCCTCGGATGGCTTTCTGTGAGAGTCTTTCACACTGAGAAAGAGTGAAGATGAAAATATTCGAGAAATAGTGTTAAAAGGCAAAATGCCCCACTCGCTCACCCTTTATAACACAGTCTGTGCACTGAAGACGGGCGTGACAGAGACACATGAAGGGCCGCGGTTGTGGCCACACTGGAATTTATTTTAAAGCACTTCAGAACAGGATCAGCTACCGGCAGCCCACGTTCTTGCCTGGCGTCTGCACCAGGGTCGTGGAGAGGCGGCTGCGGGGCGCTGGGTGCTGCCGGGACAGGCGCAGGGCCCGTGAGGCACGACCTCCGCTGCCTCTGCCCCCAGTCGGCCCCTGTCCCGGCTTCCCCGTGACTTACAGTCCGTCAACTCCTTCTTCCTTCTTCAGTCAAATAATTAGGCAGACTTGCTGCTACCACAGATTACTTTATGTTTATGTGCCTCGTGTTTGTGAGGCTGAATGATTGCCTTTGATGATTGACAGGGATTTAACAGCGCGCTCCCCCTTGAAGCACATGGAGCGCTACTGCTGTGTCTGTACAGCAGCTTTCGTCTGAGATGCTCCCAAACCCTTGAGAGTCATCCTGGAGAAGGGCTGGAGCGGACCCTGGTACCTGACTGGGCGGGTCCGAGCCCCAGCTCTGCCCCTTCCACCTGAGTGACGCTGGGCAAGTTGCCCACTCTGTGTCTGCTGTGGCAAGGGTAAAGGGAGGTGGTAGCAGAACCCGCATCTCCCGGGACTGCTCTCCCCTTAGCATAAGTAGGTTCATACGTGTCATTAAAACAATGTCTGGCACGCAGACATTCTGGTTAAGTAAAGAACATGAATTTATCTTTATTCTTTAGAATTTGAGATTCTGGGGTTTTCTCAAACTTTAAAAATTTATACCTATACAGAAAATGTTAAGAAATTTTACATTAATAACATATGACTGAAAAATTCATGTAAATAAGACCCATATAGGTATATACTTACATTTCAATCTTTAAGTTTTACCTTGAATGTATTCAAAGAAAATGCTCCACACTTAACTACTCTCTTGTTACAGTTTCACTTCAAACACTTACTGTAACTAAAGCAGTACTCAGAGTTCTAAAAGTGGCTTTTCAGTGTCTTGTTTTTCTTCAGCATCTTCAGATCCTACAGGGTGGGGAAGAGTAAGGAGAAAAAATATTTCATTCCCAACGTAATAAACTATTTCATCAAAATTGTGATATGTTTGCATAAAATTTTAAATGAAAGATTAAACATGTGCTTCATCCTCAAGAGATTTAGGTTAATAAACTGCCATTTTAAAGTCTTTGTTTCTCGGAGGAAGAACACCTTTAAACAATAATCTATCACCTGCTAATCTATCCAAATGCATTTCAAAAAAATACTTATACAGACTCAGAATTATTATCAATTGCTATTTCTCCTCCATCTCTTTGCTGACAAGCTTGAATATATTTTTTAAGTGCATATAATGTTGACCTTGTGTACAAATAATTGAATCTAGGTATTTTTAAAAACCGCCACATTAGGCGAGTGAGTGAGGGCTTCCTACTGCTAATGGTAGTGCCAGACAGTCACCATGGAGCTGCCACCAGTGACCGCAGTCTGACCGTTCTGCATCAGTGTCTTGTGAGCCTTGTTATTCCTACATTCGGCCCTGCCGTACTGTTCAGAGGAAATAGTATCTACTATTCATTATGTAGATTTCCTCTCTAAAAATTAGAAAAGAAAGCTGAGAATAGAATAAAGGTTAAATTGATATTATATTTCCTGAAGGCATCTTGTATCCAATTAAAATTATGTTCACATATATAGTTTATAACAATGTAGAAAATGCAAATGCTATAAGGTAAAAGCAAATATATAATCAATAAGACTTTATATAACATCAGATCACATTTGATAAAATTTAAAAGAACCAAATATATACGTGCAAATCAGAGCAAGTAGTAGAAAATAACCACATGACTTTCACAAATTTTTCTGGATATTCCAACATTTCAATAATAAGCTTGAATTAACTTTATAACTTTTAAATTATTCTTCTTAAAAGCAGGATATAAATGATATAGGCAGTATTGTTACAGTGATGTGAAATTACATCACACATAAAACACAACTAGAAGGAAACAAACTCAGCTGTCCACACCAATATTACTGAATAGTCTGAAGGATAGGTGAGTTTTAATTTTTGTTCTTTCGAAATTTTTATAAAAAGCATGCATTATTTTCATACCCAGGGAAGGAACATAAGAAAAGGAGCTCTGTGAGCAGACCAAGGTAGCAGGTTAGGGATACAATCAAGTCACACGTAAAGCCAGCAGCCAGCCTCAACTGCTGCTTTAACCTTGTGAGATAACACACTTTAAAGAGGACTTTTGTTTTTTTTCTTCTGAGTATATCTACCTGGATTATAGCCAAGAAGAAATCTGGTATAGGAGAAAGAATGGCTGAGAATCTTAAGAAAGTATTGTGTCCCACATCTTAATCTCATAAATATCACACCGTTCAGGTTAAATTTGTACTCAAATAAATGGATAAAAGTATAGTGGCTAGAAGGCTTTACTTTCCAGCCTATTAAAGTGTGTAAATCACAGAGACATGAGGTGGTTAAACTGCTTGTTCTCAGTTTTAGAGAAGCCTGAGGAAGATGGTGATACCAAGTCTTCCTGTTCCCAGACTCACCTTCCACCTGCCAGGCCAACGGCACTTAAACCACAATGAGTTGATGTGTCTTAGAATTACTCGGGAGTGTTAAATAAAGCGAAACCCTTAATTAAAACATAACAATACTTTATTATTTACATATTTTAAAAGGGAATATGCATTGTTATGTTTTAACTAAAGATCTCTATTTAGGACTAAATAAATTTATATTTTATATATTGTTTACATATTTTAAAAGTGAGGAGGTCAATAAGGCTGCTCCTGAAAAGCACCTAAAAATCTTGGAGAAATGGACAAAATTAACCATCTCTTCACTGTGGAAATGACCAAAGGCATACAGGAAATAGAGAAGTGTTCACAATTGAAATACTGCAAAACTCAGAAAATAGCAGAGGTGCTCTTGCCTGGAGCTGCTCCTGTTCCTCCCCCACCTCCCAACACTCAGCATGATGTGTGTATGGGTTCTGCCAGCATGGCGCAGGCCATGAGAACTGGCTGCAAAGCTACCCAGTTGAAAGGAGATCACTTAATTTGTAGTGGGGAGTCACAGTCATGCCCAGTGGTACTGATACTAAAGTGACAAATTCAGCAGCAGGTGAGCAGAAGGAGCCAGCTGCTCTGAGAGCACAAGGCTGTGGTCACTGTTGTGGCAAGCATACGCCTGGGTAAGGCTGTGTACATGCACAGAGGAGACTGAAGAGAGCCCAAGCTACCCATTATCCTCAGCTGTGAGTATATGCAGAGAGAGCATGAAAGGACTCAGCAGAAAATAAAGGCTGGGGAAGACCTGAAAATGGCCCAGACTCTGAATGTGCTACTCAACCCATGTACATGTCCATTTGGCAGAGGATGGAAGCTGTAATCCATGTGCTTGAGTGTGATCCTCTATCTAATCACTGGCTACCACTGAGCTCTGTAGACTTAGGTGACTCCTAAGAAGCTAGGCTTAAAAAGAATAGCAAGAATTGAGCACAAAACAAACAAACAAAAAACCCAAACAATAAAACACAAAGCTGAGAGAAGACAGAACCATTCATCCTGGGGCATACAGATTTAGCACAGAAAATTTAGTTAACAAATAAACAAAGACCAACAAGAGCAACCTTTTGGGAAAAAAAATCTGAATCCAGAATTTCTATGTTTTCAGCAAAATATTTTTCAACACAACAACAAAATACTATAAGGCATGCAAAGAAAAGGAAACTGTGACCATTCTCAGGACAAAACAACAGTCGAAATAAACTATATCTGAGTGTCTCCAAATACTGCATTTATCAGACAAAAACATCAAAGCAACTATTATAAATATGTTCAAAGAATGACAGAAAAAAAATAAAGTGTGATGATGATAAATCAATAAATAGAGATTCTCAAGAATAAAACAGAAATGATAAGAACAAATTTTAAAAAAGAAATTCTGGAATAGAAAAGCCTAGTAAGTGTAATGAATGAAGTAGTCACTGGAAGGGTGTCAAGAAAATACTCAAGATGGCAGAAGGAAGAATCCACGAACTTGAAGACAGACTGATAGAAATTATCTAATTTGAAAAAGACTGAAGAAAAATTGAATAGAGCTCAGGAACCTGCCAGATAACATCATGCATACCAACATGTATGTAATGGGAATCCCAGAAGAAGGAAAAAGAAAAAAAGGCAGGAAAATGCTTGAAAACTTAGTGGCCCAAGTTTCCCAAATTCATTGAGAAATATTAATGTACATATTTAACGAACTGAACAAACACAGATTAGAATATTACAAAGAGATCCACATGTAGATAATTGTGAACCTGCTGAAAGGCAAGGAATGCATGAAAATGAAACCACAAAGTATCAAAATTTTTGAGATGTCACTAAAGCAAAAAGGTCTCCAATCAATCATGCAAGTGTTCATCTTAGGAAAGCAGAAAAAGAAGATCAAGCTAAACTCAATCCAAGCAGAATAAAAAAAAATAATTGGCACATTGATTGATGATAAACTGATTTCTGACCAATGTTCCAAGTCAGTTCAATTGGGAAAGGTTATCTTCAACAACTGGTTCTGCGGCAATAAGATATCCAAGAGAATGAATTTAGTCCCTTAGCTACTGCATTTATGAATATTAATTCCAAATGGACCATAATCTTAATTGAAAAAGGTAAAAGTATAAAACCTTCTAGAAGAAAACATAGGAGAAAATCTTCATATCACAGAGTTAAGAGTTCTTAAATATGACCTCAAATATAACAGAACAAATAAAAGAACACATTCATTAACTAGACAATCAAAATTTAAAAACTCATGCTTCAAAAACTCTATGGAGAAGTGAAAAGACAAATTTGCAGACTCAGAAAATATTTGTAAGTCATATGTTTGATAAAGAACCTTTATCTAGAATGTATAAAGAACTCTTACAACTCAAAAATAAAAATACAACACAGCTAAAACTATAGCAAAAGTCTTGAAATAGACATTTCTCAAAAGAAGACATATGAATAACATACAATAGAAACACGAACAAGATCTCAGTATCAGCAGGGACATTCAAATTAAAACCACAGTGAGACACCCCTTTAAACTCGCCATCAACTTATGAATAAATATATGTAGATATCTGTATAACAGAATAGTATCCAGCCATAAAAAAGGACATATTACGATATATACCACAACATGGTTGGCCCTCAAAAACCTTATGCTAAAGTAAAAGAAGCTGGATGCAAAAAAGTACATATCATATTTGTATTAAATGCCCAGGAAAGGTAAATTTATCAAGATACAAAGGAGATCAGTGGTTACTGAGGACTAGACATAGAAGTGGGGATTAACTACAAATGTGCACAAAAGAAGTTTTTCGAGTGATGAAAATGGTCAGACATTACATTGTGCTGTTGGCTGAAAAACTATAAATTTACTAAAAAAATCATGTAATTGTACATTCACAATAGATGAGTTTTATGGTATGAAAATTATACCTCAACCAAGCTTTTTTAAAAAAGTGAATCTAATTCAGCAGCCCTAACAATGATTTTTAAAATATTTTTCAAAATTTTAATTAAAAGGTTGAAAAAATCATGTTTTAAGTCTATTCACTGTACATAAGGTGATCATGTAATTGGTCACCTAAACAAGAACACTTCTGAGAATCAAAGGGGTTCTAATAATGATAGGAATAAGGCAAACATGCCACAAGCAAATCAGGATGTGTGGTTACTCCTGGTAGGCATTAAATCAGAATCACAATGCCTTCATCTAGACTTGTGTATAACAGATTATATCATGCAGTTGAGCAATTTCTCATTTTATATTAGTCTTCCTTTGATTTAGGAGGTGAAGAATTACCCTCCTCAGTGTCACAAGTGGTTCATTTAAGCTCTCTGACCACACATAACTTCAACTCAGCCATCTGACAGAGGACCCGCTACCTCGTTCCTTTTACTGAATACACAGGGATTCGAGATGTGGTTAGGTGAATAAGCAAGCCTGCAAACAAACTACTTTTATATCTTTTTTTAAAAAGTACATATGCTAAAATGTGCTAATTTTTCAAATCTCTGTGATACTAAAATTCACGCTGCTTCTTTACAAGGAAAAATGCTCATCACGTTTTTATTTATGGTGCCTTCAATTTCTTTCTCTCTTCTTTTCATCCTGTTTTCAATAGGTATAAATCTAATATGTGCCAGGTACTGTATTAGGTGCTGAAGTAAAAAAAAAAAAAAAAAAAAAAGACAAAAAAGGCCAGTCAGGCCTTTCCAGATGCCCCCATGTCTTCCAGGGCATTCAGTGCTGTATCAGGGCAACAGCAGCTTATAACTTCAACTACTTAAAGACTGCTGCATTTTTTAGCTCCTGGCATGAGAAATCATCACTATAGACTAGTCTTCTTTTTCTAGGCAAATTAATTCCAATAATCATTTTCGATTTTAATTCTTTCCTAAATTGAGCATTCAGACAATGAAAATATAATAAAATAAAGTAAGCCACTTTGAACAGTCCTTCTCTGCCCACTACTAATCTGCCTTCTGTGTTAAACAAAGCAGCTATGCAGTAGAACACAACGAAATGTTTTGTTCTTGTTTAGCTTCCTAATTCAATGAAACGGTTATGCCCCAGAGCACCACTAGGTGGTGGTAAAAGTCACAGGCAAAAAGCCAATAGATCCAAACGGAGAAGCTTGATGAGAAATGCTTGTGGTGGTATTCCTCTTGCATTATTACTGTGCTGTTATGAACTAGTTAAGAAACTACATTAGTACTGAAATATTTTGTTAGTCCTGGAAAAAAAATAGCTAAAAATAGAAGTGTCAGTTTTTGAAAAAGAAGTAGAAAGTATGAATTCTAATATGAACTTACTAAAGAATGAGTCCTATGATATAAAACAGTTGAATGAAATAATCCTTATAATAAAGTAATTAAAAATGTAATACTTGATTCGAATTTCTACTATCTTAGGAACAGATTTTCTGCTAATCCACATCTGAATTTCATTTGGCTCTCTCTGTGTTTTACATCGTGGTTAGATAAAATACCGATATTCCAGAGTATCAAGTTACCTGGAGTTCCTCTAGTACACTGATATTTCACACTGCTGTGCCTTTGATCACTCACATGACTCTCTCTGCCTAGAATCTATTTTATTGTAGTGTGCGTTTAGAATATTTACTATGAGTAATGTTTGGAATACAATAACGTAGTCTCTAACTCGGTTACGTATCAGTGGTAGAAACAGACCCGGTCAATGGTGAAGACAGTACAGACAACACGAGACGACAGGCTTGTGGGATAAGTCCCAAAGAACATGCAAAGGACACCTTAATTAAGATTGTTGGGAGTGATCAGGTGGGTAGGGACAGCAGGTGGAAGCCTTTGGAACATGTGAGTGGAGACTAGGATTGCAGAGGAGATAATGTTCGGAATAGAAACAGCAGGGTGCACAACGGCTTGAGGGCTCTGGTACACGACGTTTTCAGAAAAGCTGTGAACAGAACCCAAAAAGGCAGTAACGAGACGAGAGGCTGGACAGCTGGGGAAGAGTACTCACACAGGCACTTCCTGCCAGGCTAAGGATTTATTGATTTCTCAATCCTTTATGCCACTGAAGGCTTTTGGGCAGGGGACTGACATGATCCGAAATTTTGCATTTTCATAAATACCGAAAGGCTGTATACTTTAGTAGTTAGGAGCATGGACTCTAGCACTGGAGCCCAGGTTCAAATCCTAGTGCAACACTTACTGTTTGTGCAACGCTGAACAAATTGCTTCAATTCTCTGTGCCTCAATTTGCTCCTCTCTGCACTAGAGATATCAAAAATTTTACATCACAGAGTGGATATGAGAAGTGAATGAATGTTAGTAAAGTCCTTAGAATAGCACCTGGCAGTTATAAAAGTGTAAGTAATTTTTAAGATAATGCTTTTTTTTGTTTTTTATTGTGACAAAATATATTTAACATAAAATTTACCATTTTAACTGTTTTTAAGCATGCCATGCAGTGGCAATAAGTTCGTCCACACTGTCATACAGCCATCACCACTATCCACCTTCAGAACCTCCCCGGCCCCTGGAATTCCCCATTCTACTTCCTGTCTCCGAATTTGATTTCTCTAGGTATCTCCTGTAAATTGAGCCATACATGTCCTTTTGTGTCTGGCTTATTTTACTTAGCACAATGTGTTCAAAGTTCATATATGTTACAGTCTGTGTCAGAAATTACATTCCTTTTAAAGCTGAATAATATTTCACTGGATATATGTACCACATTTTGTTTATCTGTTCATCTCTTGATGGCCATTTGAGTTGTTTCCACTGTTTGGTTATTGTGATACTGCTGCTATGAGCACGCACATACAAATATTAGTATCTGTACGAGTCCCTGCTTTCATTTCTTTTGGTTACATACTCAGAGGTAGAACTGTTGAGTCATGTAGTAACTCTGCGTTTAATTTTTTAAGGAAATAACATATTGTTTTGTACAGAGCCTACACCATTTTACATAACCACAGTGCACAAGGGGTCCAATTTCTCCATATTCTCACCAGTACTTATTTTCTGTTGTTTTTTTTATAATAGTCATCCTAATGGGTATGAAGTAGTATATCCTTGTGATTTTGATTTGCATTTTCCTAACGATTACTGATGTTGAGCATCTTTCCCTGTGCTTATTAGCCATTTGTGTATGTTCTTTAAACAAATGTCTGTTAAAGGACTTTGCCCATTTTTTAATCAGGTTGCTTGTTTTTTGTTGTTAAGTGCAATTGTTAATTTTTAACAGAACGCTCTGGTGGCTGGTTAATGGAAAGCCAGACTGGAGACAGCGAGTCAGAGGCTGCTGCAGAAACTGTAAATGCTGAATTGAGGGTGGAGCTGACAGGAAGTAGTATAATTTGAATGAGATAATGGAAGCAGAAGTAAAGGAAGAATAATGGAAACAGCTTTGTAAATGATGAGATGTGAGCCGTAAGAAAGGGACGAGCCTGTAGTGAGGCTGTGGTTTGTGACTTTGGCCAGTGGGCAGACAGTGCTGCCATTCTCAGACATGGGAAATCCCAGAGGAAGGTTGGTAAGAAAGGTAACAAAGAGAGCACTTAGACCCTTCCCCCATCTGCCTGTCTTCTAAGATGCAGATCGCAAATCACAGAATCTAATCACCCCTCCATTACATCCATTTTACATCTCTGTGGCCCACTACTGGTCTCGTGTAAGACTGCATGTTACTCATTTTCATATCCTTAATACCTCCGGGGTTAAGCGTTCGCTAAGTATATGGAGAAATAGAGCAGGTAGAGGGAGGGAGGGAGGGAGAGAGGGCACAGCATTTGAACGATGGGCAGAAATAAATGTGATAATCAAATTTTTTACCTGCTTCAGATTCAGGAGGGGAATAAAACTGACCATCAGAAAGACCGCCGGGTAAAAGTGCTGCACTCTCTGAAGCATCCTGAACTATCAGGAGTCCTGGAAGAAAAGAAATTCCAACCTTGGCAACGTTGTTACGTTTCTGGTAGCTTTTTGGCAAGATTAAGTACGATAAAATGGTATCATTATTACTACAACAAAATACTCTTAGAAAAAAAGGTACTTTGAAAAACTTTCAACCAACAAAAGGTTTCATTAATAAACTATGACACAATACTGTAAGGACAGATAACCAAGTATTAATAGTTTAAAAAATGGCCTCTGGTTACTCAAGAGAGTCTTTCACTCAGTATGTATACAGCATCTTGCCCTTGGATCTAACTCCTTATTAAAAATCAACAACATCAAAAGCAAAACACAAAGTGAAACAAAAAAACCCGGTCAGCTTGTACAAATGGTCTACTGGCTGCCTTGGATACAGAAATGCCAGACGTAAAGTGTAATCCATGGATGGCTTTTTATAAATACATAAAGAATAATTAAGATGACAAAGAAATATTTATGCAACAAAAAGGTCTCCAAAGAAAAGGAGTGTATCAAAAAACAAAGAAACAAGGAAGCATGATGTGGACAGCTCAAAATACCAACACACGAAAGGCCAGCAACATAGTTCTTTTGGCTGAAAGCTGAGCTCATGTTAAGAGGAAGTGGGAGGAAGCACCAGGCCGAATGGCAGACGCCAGGTCCGTGTGAAACACGTGCTCCTGACCAGGAAAATAAATGCTGCTTTTGAAGTTTTCATTAATTATGTATTCTGCTTTATTAGTTACTCTTAATTTGGTTTAATCATATAACCATTCAAGTCCCAGTCATATTATTAATAGTTGATATGTTTTCAATAAAGTTCTGTTTGATATTTATGTCCCATAAAATAATACTTCCATTAGCTTTACATATCCCTGCTCCACAATACAGAGGGCACAGAATAGAAGACACATCTTGGTCTGATTAATATGTTTTTAAAATCTACTTTTGAATTGTAATGTTTTTCTTCTATATTTCTTCTCCATAAATGATATTTTCCAAAATAAAGCCAATTGCAAGGTTATTTTTTCTCCTGCTGTGTTCTGAACTTATAATCAGGCTTAACTTTCTATAAGATACAAGATTTTCTTTTCCTCTTGGGCAGGACAAATTGATCCAGATGATTGACAGAGGCATAAAAACAGCATGTCCTGAAACTGTATAATTATCTAAAATGAGCTTGGACCATTCCACCTCCAAGAAGGGTGGGTGAGGCATGTGGGCTTCCATTAAGGACATCAGGTGGGAAAGAATTCCAGCCCAATAATTAACCATCAAGCTCAATCAGTCATTTGGCCTTCCTAGTTAACATCCTGAGATACTGACAGCTACACGGTGAGATCACACAGCTTTGGCAGGACCCATGAGTACACCACACTAGCCGCCACTCAGCTACTTAGAGGAGGATGGTGAAAGGCTGAGACAGTTTGATGTCTTCCTCCTCTGAACTTCACCATTAACCCACGCTAGGCACTTAACTGTTCTAATTACAGCCCATCCAAAGCCACCACCTGCTCTATTGATAGCAATGCAAACTTCAGAAAATCACTGACATATATTTAGAATTTTTGCTTTCTCAGCTCACTTAAAATTGGCTTAATTTTCTCTGTGCCTAAACAGCACAGTTCTGTTTATATGCACAAAATACCTAGTATTATATGACTACTACTATTAAGGAGAAAAGATCAACCTTTCTGAGGAAAAAGAAGTGTTGGCCATTTTCTGTTGTTGTCTGAATGTCTTTTTTGCCAGTGTTCACACTTTCTTCCAGGGGAAGCCTGGCCCAACAGCTGGAGAAAGGAGCCATGTTCTGGTACTATCCTGTCATCCACCCAACCCTTGTCTTCATTCCTGACGTAGCCACTAAAGAATGGAGACGCTGCGGCTACCACACTCCACTCAGCTACAGCTCCATTCACTTAAGGACATCCACACCTCTTCCTTCCAGCTTGGTACCCAGGCAGTCTCAGGAGGCTGATTTGAGAGGAACTTACTGTTTTCTTCTTCTGCTTCTTGAGGTAACACTTTGAAATCCAGGAACCACGTCTCAATCCAGGCAAGGATGAATGAAATGATGGGCAGCACGTAGCCAAAAGCCCCTTGAGAGAAAAGCTGGAAAAACAGATGTGACCAAGAAAGGGAAATGCAGTTACTATGAACCCACACTGCAAAATGAGGCTTTGTCATTGCAGATGGTAATTGCACAGAAAAAGTGGAAGGTCATACCTTTGAAAGGATCACTTTTGCTAATAAAAAGGCACTGGTCACTGCTGTTGTCAACTGCAAGACACACAATCCAGCACCATTCGAATTAGACATTTCACACTGTGAAGGCACCCCCCTCATATTAGAGACTTGTCTGAGCCAGCAATAGGCAATGCCTGAAAAACCTGTGCAAAACTTGTTCTTCCTACATCACTCTAGCTCTATCCCTGTACCCAGACTGGGGCAAAATGGGCTTCTACGTGGTATGTAATCCCTAAATGACTGTTTCTGATTTTCCTTCTACCACATTCTAGTAGGCTGATGTGTTGGAAAACTGTGTTTTATCCACCAGAAGTTACAATATCGAAAACCTGTATAATCACATAGAAGAAGAGACCAATGAAATATGTAGGTAGAATTCTCCCTAGGGATTGTGAAGCCCAGAGACACCACAGTACCTGAGCCTTGCCACTCCCTCCTCCAACTAGCATTTTTAGCATGGTGAAACCTGACCAAACCTCCCTGACCAAAGGGAACACCAATAGTAGCCTGACTGACAGAATGGAGGCCAGGGAACATCAAGTATCTTGCTCAGTAAATATTAACAGACTTATCTATTTATACACCCCAGCCAGAGTGCCACACCTGGGAAAGGAGGCATCTTATATTCTGACACAAATTAACTTTACAGGTTGATACTTAGTGCTCTTGGGGATACCAGCTGATTTTCCCTGCCAGCTTCTAGACACTCTCTGCAAATGTTTTTAAAAGAAAGAATCAGAAAGAAACAAACAAAAAATGGATTTACTCAACAGATCTACTCTTCAGACAATCTGAAAGCAGATATTGTAGATACTTTCTTATAATTCTCATTAAATAACTATGTCAGCCACTTTTCCAAAACAACATCGAAATGGATGCTCTGACAAAAACTATTATGCCTTACGGAGACTCTGAAGCACCCTGAACTATCAGGAGTCCTGGAAGAGAAGAAATTCAGATGTTGGCAATGATGTCACCTTTCTAGTAACTGCTTCTTGGCAAAATTAAGTACCATAAAATAATAGTATTATTACAATAAAATACTCTTAGAAAAAGAGGTACTTTGAAAATCTTTCAACCAAAAAATAAAGGTTTCATTGATAAACTATCAAACAATACTATAAAAACAGATAACCAAGTAGTTTAAAAACTGTCCCAAATGGAGATTGCTGTTGAAAAATGGGAAGGTATAATCATCACGGTTATTGTTGTATCTGCAAAAGAGTATTCAGGAAAGGGAGTCAAGTCTGGCAAGGAATGTCAGCCTCCATCCCTCAGATGAGCGCTTCCAGATTAACACACCGTCTGACCTCTAGCCCTGTGTCTGTGAAAGCTCAGAAGAGATGGCACAGGCAGACGTGGCCCCCGGTGGACCCAGGAGAGCAGTACAATTCCCATTCCCAGCAGACAGGCCTGAGCCAGGCCCACACTAAGATCTCATCCTCTAGTCACAGGACTGCATGTTATTCCTGAGCAGTTCTCTCTTGTCCGAGGAACTCAACATTCCCTCCCCCACTCCACGTAACTGACATAATAGAGCTGTAAGCAAGGTGAGTATTCAGATGTCTGTGGGAACGGCAAAAATAATTCAGGCAGAATTGCTTGTAATTCTTCTTTCAACCTCTAAATATTTATTGAGGGTACCAAATTCTGTGCTACATACAAGGAAACAGTAAATGAGTAAAAAGGTCACAGCCCTGGAAGAGCCTGAAGGCAAAAACAGAAAGGAGACTGGGAGCCTTCCCATCCAAGAGTGGAGAGAGGGTAAATAAAGCATAGGGGAAGGCCATTATGAAAATAAGCAAAGTGAAATCAGTAAAAAAATCACTAAGCAGTTTCAACCAAACAAAAAATTTTCCAAATATCTCTAGGACAGGTACTGCTCTCATCTCTTATTTGCAAAATGAGGTAGAGCGGGTTGGGTGCACGGCCAGTAACCACTGTTGGACCTCAGCTTCCTCTTTTGGCCCTGAGTCCATAGAGACCAAGCTAATTACTCATTAGCACTGGGAAGAAGTCTTGCCGTGTCAAAGCTACTCAAGCGCAGAGGAAGGGGACTCAGGTAAAGCTAGTGGGATTCCACCCAGGTTAGAAGCGCATCTTCTCCCAGCTCCCACGGGAGCGGACGATCCACTCATCCAGGTGTACTCACCGCGATTGCCCACCAATGGCGCAGTCTGCACACAGCATATGCAAGTATTAACACTTTAAATCGAAAAACTGCCAAAAGCTAAAAAAAAAAAAAGAAAAAAGAAAGAGACGCTGTTCAAAATATATACAAAAAGAAAGTAATTCAGGTTTATGAAGAATTTGTCAGACAGCCTCCATTATTTCGATTTAGCTAGAGACTCCCACAGGCTAGCACCGGTCTGTAGACCAGCATTTGGGGATCCCTGCTCTAGAACTTAATGTAATACCAAATAAGGTTTCCCATTAATCTCCCATTATCAACAAAAGAAAAAGGAAAAATGGGGACAGCATTTTCATCACGCTGTTATTTAAGTAGGTGAATTTTCCTTGCAGTGTTGATGGTACGTCAATGAACTGTATTTCAGCCCTTTGAAAGAATTAAGGCTCTACACCAAGAAACTGGGAATGGCTCCTTCTGCTGCCCTTTCTCATCTGTCAGTGATCTTATCCCTTAAAATGATCAGGCGATTCCTTAGTGAGAGAGAGACCACTCAATGGGCGGGGAATTAAAGGAAAAGGAAATACGGTCAATAAAAGGTCAATGTTCAAGGGAGGGGAAAAATGGCACAGAATTTGAAGTCTGTTTAGAGAAAATTTGCCTTTTGGTTTCAGTTTCATTGTATCTGAAATGAAATATAAAACAAAAAATACTTACAAAGATATCAAAATAAGAAGAGTAGTAGTCATACTGCACCACCTCCTTCTCTAATGTGTGTTCAATGCCTCCATTCACCTAGGAAGGAAAGGAAGACGCAAAAATGAGGACAGATTTATGTGTGAAGATAAAATAAGAGTAAGGTTTCCTATTATCTTCTCAGAACCCGGAAATGTTAAAATGTGGAAGAAAAGAATGCTCATGATTTTAACAGAAACGGCTGAATAGCACTTCTTCCTTCCTCAGTTCTGAATTCATTCGTTTGACAGATATAAACATATACCAAAAATAATGGCTTCTGTAGTTCATATTTTGGCAAACTAAAATGTAAAGTTATTTTTTCTCTTTTAAGACAAAGTCTCCCATCATACAAATGTATATTTTAAAGAAGGCAGTTTACCCTTTACCCAAACCTCCCTCATTTTCTAGTCACTTTCCACAGTCTTAGGTCTTGGAAGGCCTTGGGCCTCCCGACCTCGTGGCAAACATTAGTGATGGCAGTTGCCATGGCACGGGACGGAAATGTAGAGGTTCTCTGTGATTTCTTGTTTTCATCTGCTCCTGGAATTTTAAAATTCAGCACTCTTATCAATTTAACTATATATATATATATTTAACTTGAATAGGTAACAAAAATAAGAGACAGATTAGACCCAAATCATATGTGAGAACATTGAATGATGGAAACAACACTAAATGATGGAAATCAAACCTGATAAGCTTTCTGCCCTCTCCCAATTCTGTCAAAATAAACTTTATCAAGGGCAAAATTCTACAAATTAAACAATTGAGAATGCTTTATAAAGAAATCACTAAGAGGACATATGGCAGGCGGCAATGCAGCAGCCAAGCAGGCATTCTGCAACCGTTAGGGCCCCTGGAATGGCTGGATCCGAGGCAATACGATGTTCAACAGTAAATTCAAGTTTCCAATTTGGAACATAGTCCAGGCAAACAAATGCAGAGGGTCTAAAAAAAGATAAGAGGGCAATCCAGAAACCTGGATAAGAGGAAAATAAAATTAATAAGGAACATCTTTGAGAGGTTCAAATTAGAATAAAAGTTGCCATAAGGAAAAGGTGTTCTTGGCTTAGATACATTTTCAAGTATTTGTATTTGTTATACAAATGAAAGCATACCATAAGCATTATTCTGTACCTTAAAATCCCTTAAGGAGGGCTAGATTTTTGTGTAATAGCACAGATTGGCTTTAGACCTCCTTGGCTACAGACCTTGCCGAATAAACAGAATTGAAAACCTAGGAGCAAGTAGAAGTAATTATTAAAAGCCAACCAATCATCTAGTCTCATCACTGTCTCTCCAGACTAAGGACACTTACCAATATCCATAATATTAAAAGAATGACTATTCCAAGTGGCAAACAGGAGTTCTCTAACCACACAGAGACTTCCCGTTTCCATTCCTGAGAGAACAGGAGTCAAAGCTGACAATACGGTTTTGCAGGAAAGAACTCTCAGAAAAAGCTCTTCTCTGGTATCTGCATACTTTAAACGACTCTGATTTTGTGTTGCCTTTAAATAGAGATATCTATCATGTATATCCCTAGTCTTAATTTGCACTCTAAATCCTTATTTCAAAATTTTTACCTCTAGCTCAGGATGTCTTAAATAGACTATCTTTACTTTCACACAAAATCCCTTCCGAATCATGGTTCTTTCTGGTATTGCTCTTCTAGGTTTCATTATTAGAAACCTTAGTCACCTTTGGATACTGGGATGATAAAATCAGCCTATCAACAAGTCTGATATTTAGAATGTCTCTCAGGGTAGCCCTTTCCTTCCTATTCCGACCACCTCCCATCGCATTCCTGTAACAGCTTCTGAGTGAGTGCTCTGATGCCAATTTGTCCCTAGTTTAGTCCAGTCCACATACCACTGCCACGGTGATCTTTAGCCATTAACCAAAATATTTTCCGAGCACCTATTAAGTGCCAGGCACTGTTCTAAATACAGGAAATGCTTTGGGAAACAAAACAACATTCCTTTGTCTTCATGGAACTTCCATTCTAAGCAAGGCAAGGGAGATGACAAATAAGAAATGAAGTGCCACACAGAGAACAGAAGCGGGTCAGTGTAATAGAATAATGGTGACATTTAAAATGACACCAGCAATAAGGAGTCAGACTCTACAAAAAGATACAGGACAGGAACCATTTCATATAGAGGAAACAACTAGTAGAAAGGTCCCAAGACAGAAAGGAGCTTGCTCCAGTCGGGGAACAGGAGGAGGCAAGTGTGGCTGATGGAACAGAGGGTGGGAAGGAAGTCTGGAGAGGCTCCTGGGAGCTTTGCAAGCCAAGTTATGGCATTTGGATTTTATTCTAAGTGCTCTAGCAACCCAGTAAAGGTTTTTAATAGAAAGTGACATGATCTGACTTATGTTTTTCATAGGTTGGTCTGGCTACTATGAGGAGAATGGACTGCAGGGTAAGAGTGGACCAGGCAAAACAGCCGGGAATGCGGTGCAGCAGTTTGGGTGAGCGATGATGTGGGCTTGGTCAAGGGTGGTAACAGCAGAAAAGGAGAGAAGTGGTCACATTTACAATATATTTTAGAGGTATATTTGACAGGACTTTCAGACTGGAGATAGGACATGAAAATTACAAAACACACAAGCAAATCAATCAAGGATGAGTCTTCATTTCTGGCCTAAGCATCTGGGTTTGTTTGCTGAAAAAGAAGAGGGAAAGCAGGCGTGTGTGTTGGGGGGAGCATGGTAAGTCAGACACCCAGCTGGACACGCCAGGGAGGCGTAGACTGCAAGTCACTGACTTTTGGATGATCTCAAAACCATGTTTTCCTATCTGCTCCAGAACCTATAATAGCTCATCATTACAGTAAATCCAAACACTTCTATTAATATATACCTTTTAATAACTTTAATAATCGAGGACCAGCCTACCTATGCAATTCCACTTACCAGAGGCACCTTACTTGCTAGCCACACTAGTGTTTTCTCAGCCTCTGTCAATGTCCCCTCCAAACACACACACGCCTAAACACACATGAACAAGCACACTCTGCCTCAGTGCTTCTGCTCACCTTGATCTCCAAACCCTCTCTCCAATGCTCCCACACTGGGGAGATCATCCTTCCCCAATCATCTTTCCGTCCCAAGTGCCACCCACCCATCCTTCCAGACCCAGTTCACAGTCCACCTCCTCTGCTCACTCCCTCAGACAGTTCCAACCCACTGCTCTCCCTCATCTGCATTTCTGTTACCTTTGGTCATCACGTTTGTACAACAGAGTACAGTGGGATGACCAGAATCCGAATCCGAATCACTGGGGTAGTAAGTATCCGAAACCTAAATGTAACAATAGTGAGAGAACAGTAACATTTTTCTCTATGTTAAATTTATTTCAGTTACTATAATAATAAATTACATAACCTGTTGTCGCGTAGATGTTTTTAACTCCCGAGGGGCTGCTATATACATCTTTTCACTTGATCCTCATTTAAACCCAAGAGGAAGGCAAGACCAGTATTGGTTCAGTGAAATGACTGAGAAACTGAGGCCCAGAGAAGTTATTAGACGTCTTGCCTAAGGCCACAGAGCTGGTCACGGTAGCTCTAGGTCAAATTAGAAGTGTTCTGACACTTTTTAGTACACCAGTGAGAAATAATAATAAAACAGGCAATAAGCATTGATAAAAGGCCTTTTTGATACGCAGCCTCAAAGTACCAACAGCTAAAAAGAAAAACAATTTCCCTTCCCCTGCCACTTTGATCCCTGTTCATATCAATCTAAAGAGTCTGGGGGAGAGTCTGGAGAGAGAGCAGAGTCCTCAGGGAACTTAAGCAATGGTTAATTCCAGGTCCAGCATGGGAAATCAGTCTAGTCAAACGTGGACCATGAGAGGCCCTGGACAGAATCAAAACTATCCCTTCAACTGACCCAAAAGAGATCAGCTACTCTAAGATCTTCCAGAAGGAAAATGAACCAAGGTGGTGTTAAGCTTCTCTGGGCTCGCCCAGGCCCTGCACCCCGGGCTGGGATGGTGCCAGTGAGCTCCCTGGAGCAAGGAGGGAAAGTGGCTGAGAAGGCAGAAGTCACATATGAAGGCAAAGTTCCTTGGTTACTGTTACGGTTGCAGAAAAAGCTGGCTTCCCCCATTCTCTTCTAATGGCCTAAGCACCCTTTATGACATTTCATCTCTTCTTTTAAAGACTAACATTACAAGGCAATAAAAGATACGTGCCATGTCTCCTCAGCTAAACTTTAAATCCCATATGGTTTTGTGGAGCTCGCAACACCTAAATCAGAACTGTGCTTAGTAAACATATAAACGTGTAAAAAAACAATGGATTTCAGTGATTACAGATTTACAAAGAGAAGACAAAAGACAATGAATGGTACGGTGTGTCATGAAATCTCAGGTCAGGATTGACTACTCAAAACAAACAATTAGAAACTGGACAGTGTAAAAAAAAAGTACTAAAAAAGTCATGATACACCTCTTAAAACTATCTGTACTCTCTCTTAAAGATCATGTACCCTTATCAGATCTTTCAATTTTACTATTAGGGAAACCAGTAGTGAGGATAAAAACACATTTCTAAATTGGTAGGCCTGGTGATTTTTCATTTATAACGTGTTGCATGCAGATGTAAACAGATCCCTTCTGAAAACAAAAACTGGGCAGCCCACTTCATTTCCATTTCCCAGAAGAAACTGAAGGAAGTGAGCCCTGTGATCCACAAACCCCACCACAGCTCTACCCCATGACTTGCCTCACGTAAAGCCACAAAGTGGGATTAGTGGCCAAAGAATACCTTGACTTTGTGCTGACGTTAAAATAATTTTTAAGCGTACCCCCATAAAACTGTTGCTATGCTTCCTGTTAAAAAATGGATTTCTTATTCACCTCCCGTTAACAGCTGTCAGTTTTGAAAACACTGGACTTGTTTAAAATATACATTAATTTAAATAATTTCTTTAAATAATTAATGTATGCATATGGAACAAATAAAAAAGAGAGTCATTCCAAATTAGTGTGTCATATCACTGATCCGCGTGGTTTTAAACAAAAGTAAGGCATTCCCACAGGGCTGAGTTAACAGAAGGAAAATCTGTAAACAGAAACTTAAGAGTAGATTCACGTTGCAGACCACTGTGATTACGGCACAAATCTTATTTTCTAATAAAACTGTATGCTTTCATAATGAGTGTTCTTTCTCTATTAGGATTCATGATGAAACTAAATGAGATTCAGTGACCCTAATTATTAAGAGACTAGAGTCTAGAATGGAAACTGCTGTTATAAATCAGAAAATGAATCAGAAATTAGATTAAGATGTTGACTCTTGCTGTTAAAAGGAACAATTTAAAATCACTTTAAAAGAATTTCAAAATCTTTTCATACTTTCTGTATTTTAATAAATTTTTATAGAGCAAACACTTCCTGCTGAACTGCTGAAATGAAAGAAACAGGCAACCTTGTGAGGAAAGCCTTCTGGGAAGAGCTCACGTATTTGTTGGTGAGGGATATAAACAGACTCAAGACTTAGGGAGAAAACAGATATAGTGGATTAAGTAAATCATTAAAATGAATTTTACTTGTTTATTTTTACTTTTATTAATGTGGTATCTAGAAAAGGTGAAATTACATATTTTGAATTTTGGATTATATTTCTATTGGATAATGCTGGTCTAGACAATTATTTGGTAATACAGTATAACTCCAAATGCCGTTAGGATAATCTTTTCCATAAATTATGAATAAGTAATCTCTGCAAAAAAGTAAAGAATGAACACATGCAAGAATCAGAAAAACAGATGAAACATCTAAAACATATTCCAGAAGGAATTTTGGAAGAAGTATCATCAAACTTTTTCTAAAATGGGATAGGGAATAAGTATTTTTGCCTTGGAGGGCCAGAGGGTCTCTGTCACAACTACTCAACTCAATCAGCATAGAAGCCAGCCATAAACAATATATAAACAGATAGGCATGGCTATGTTCCAATAAAACTTTATTTTCTAAAACAGCCTATTTTTTTTGGTCAACTCCTGTTATAAGCAAAACACCAGAATTGCAAAATCCCATACAGTATAAGTTTTTAATTTACTATTATTTATTTATTTATTTATTTGAGACAGGGTCTTTCTGTCTCCTGGATTACAGTGCAGTGACATCATCATAGCTCACCACTCACTGCAACCTCAAACTCCTGGGCTTGAGCAATCCTCCTGCCTCAGCCTCTTGAGTAGCTGGTACTACAAGTGCATGCCACCACACCCTGCTAATTTTTCTAGTTTTTGAAGAGACTGGGTCAGCTAATTTTTCTATTTTTTGTAGACACTGGATCTCACTCTTGCTCAGGATAGTCTCGAACTCCTGGCCTCAAGCAATCCTCCTACCTCAGCCTCCCAAAGTGCTAGGGTTACAGGAATGAGCCATGGTGCCTGGCCCCAAGTTTGTTTTAAACAATTAACATTAGAGAACAAGAAAGGTCCAAATCAGCTAGAGCAATGTTATCTCATTTGGAAAAAGATAGAAATCACTAAATGAAACAGAAAAACAGAAATGACGAGAAAAACATGAAGATTGTTTTTTGTTTCTGGAAACATTTTTTATAAAGTCATGAAAAAAAATCCAACTTACATTTAACTCTATTATCCACAGTAATGTTACAAATAAGAGGTCAAAGGTGACAAACAAACAGAAAGTCCTCCTGACATCAGATATGCCCTTCTTTTCCCTTCCTTCATAGGACTCAATCCTGGCCATGAGTTGTGTGGGGTTGATGGAATGGACGCCGCGCAAAGAAGCATGGGAGCTCTGGCTCCCAGTGAGAACGTTCTCCATTTCTTCTGGCAGGTGGTTCATCCTGGGGTGGGTTAAAGGAGCCTTTTTCCAACTTCACCATCCCTAGAGAGAAGAGACCTTTGGGGAATAAAAGAGAGATACCATGTTAAATCCAAGATCACCTAATACGACTCTACTCTCCTCACCACTACGTGACTGTTTCTCTAACTGAGCAACACGGTGTCTTGACTGGTTTATGTCTTGAAGAAGACATAAAGAGAAAGTGAAATGAGAAGCAATGCTTACTTAATGTTTTCAATTAATACTACAAAACAGTTGTTATAGAAAGCAATGGCAACAAAGAAGACTGCAACAGGAAAGGGTGAAAGACAGGACGTTCACCACAACTAAAAGGTGTTCCTGATAACCTGGAGCAGGGCTTAGTGAATGAGCCGTGCCAGTTCTCTTGCTGTGCCAGGGAGAAAACCTCCACAGTCCTGTAAGTGCCACTACACATGGACTAGAAAACTATTTATCGAACGCTTTCCTGGAGAATGTAAGAAGAACACGTAAACTAGCTATAAAAAGGTTATTTCATAAGACAGAATTGTTTTCAAACCAAAAGTACCTAAAAAACTGAATTTAGCATTTCCTCATCCTCTTAATGGACAAGAATGTTTCCAGGCTGCTTTTTGGAAAACAAGCGTACACACTCCAAAAAGTTCAGCACTATGCAACTACTGGACTGATAATTACAGAAGTTACAGCCCTATACAGAGATGCAGGTCTCCTAAAGCCAGGATGTGCCTTTATAATAAAAGTAAAAGGTGAGTAACCTAAAAATCTGATCTCCTCGGGGTTGGGGCAAAGTCATTAAACAGAAAGTGACTGTTTTCCAAATATCCTGGTTTCCCTTCCTGCAGTACCTCTCCCTGTGGGATTATACATTCCTCGCTCTTTGAATTCAAGTCCTTTCTTTGGCCATGGATGTGGCCATGTAACGTGGGCACAGGTTTGTGGGTCACTTGTGTCCACAAGTACGAAGAGCCAGTGTGTGGCTCACCATGCTCTCCTTTCGTTCTGCCATGGTGACTGGCAATGGCCAGATAAAGAAGAGCATTTTCAAGGAGGTAAAACTGAATTTGGAAACAGACTACTGACATTTCTTTAAAGCAGTATTGTCCTATTTGGTGCTATTCACTGTCCAGAACTTTATCTCTGTATACTTGACCCTGATTTCTCTCCCTTCCTACACTCAGGCACAAAAGTCCTTTCCATACTTTTACATAGTGTGGTGGTAAAGAGCATGACGATTTTGAAAGCAATTTGATTATATGAAATAAGATACTTTAAAATATTCATACCTCTTGATATTATAACTCTGGTTCTGAAATCTAAAGGGAAGTAACTACAGACCTTCAAGGCAAAAAGCGATCTATGGCATCAGAGGTCAGGTTAGTGACTGCCTTCAAGAGAGGGAAGGAATAGTGATTAGATAGTACAAGGTTGGGGGTATATTTAGAGGACTTGGCAAAATTCTAGTTCCTGACCTGAGTAGTGGTAACATGGCTGTGCTCACTTATTGATAATTTATTGATGCAGACAGTAGCTTCAGTGATGTGTTAACTCATGAAAAATTCAAAAATCTGTGTATTTATGTACTTGTGTACATAAATGAATAGTGCATATGTTATCTTTCAATAAAAATGTCTACTAAAAAGACTTCATTATAATGTATCTGTAATAGTCTCAATTAGAAAACAACCTAAATATCTAACAATAGGGGAATAATTAGATAAATCACGGTATAGCCACAGTATAGTCATTAAAATGTTTACAAAACATTTATGATGACCTAGAAAAATACATGGGTTATAATAGTTAGATTAAAATCTAATACTAAATAGAATATACAAACATGTAGTTATGTTCACAACTCTGTAAAATAAGTCTAAACCAAATTCTTACAAGAATGTACCTATGAAATATACCAGATGTTAGCAATGATTATCACTGGCTGATGAGGTTATATTTCCCTCCTTCCTTTTACCTTTTCCACATTTTTCAATTTTTTTTTTTTGTACTTACTGTATTTGTAACAGGAGGGACTATATTCAAATGTCATCTTGTTAGGGTCATGAACAGATATCCCAGGACTCTATGCAGCTCTTCTCTTTCTTATCTTTCTTTACTGCTTATCTAGATGACACGAGGTAACAGTATCATGGGCATTTAATTAGCTTCCTCAGAGTCAGCAAATGAACAAGTCATTTTGAAAATCTCAACAGGAGTCTACTTCAGTGATTTTTAAAAGAAAATAGAAAGTTCCAAAAACTGAAAGTATTTCTACATAATTTGTCTCAATGAGATCAATATCATCCTAGTGAAGGAATATCAATGGCATACTTCCCAGTACAGCAGCTGTTACAAGCTTACAAAGCACTACAATTACCTGTCAGACTTCTAGGACCTAATTCTGGAATAATAAGTAAAAATGAATATAAATAATAAATATTTTTTGTGATGAAACACACTTTTTGAAGTTTAAAAAGATGGCTGAGATGTTCTTTAAAACTGAATCTGGATGAATAAAGACATATTTCTTCAATAATACAGTCTACGTTAAGAAAAAGCAACCCTAGCAATTCTTAAGTCAGTCTAATAATCTATTAGCAACTGTATTTAAAAATTAATTTCAATTCTTACATTCACTAAACTACTTCGGAAATCCAACAAATTCAACACTATGGTGCTCACACGGTAGTAACATTCTCCAGGGATGAGGGGGGTTGCGGGGGGTAAACTCACAACTAATGGAAGCGGTGAGCATTGTAGAGGGGAAGGGCATGCCTCTAACCCTTGCCTGGGTGAGGCAAAGACATAAAATGTAACAAAAATGTTTGTACCCTCATAATATCCTGAAATAAACTTAAAAAAAAATTGAAACTGAGGATTGCTTTTAGGAGGAAAATCATTGTCAAAGTAATTAGATCATTTTCTATGTCTCATCCCTTCCTTCCATAAACCCACTCCTCGTGAATATAAAAGAACAAAGAAAACACCAACCATAAAAATCTGAGGCTTAATATTTCAAAATACAAAACAACATTATACAATAGTATACACATGACTTGGGAAATGAGAATCATTATTTTTCAGATGTAAAACTGATAATAAGCTAGAATTTACAGGTACTTGCAATAGCTTTGATAATAAAGTTACCCAAAGAAAAGATTGCTCAGAGCAGCTTGACTCTAAACAAAGTGATTTTCTCTGGGAAACAAGGAAATCATAAAACAGAGAGAGCTTCCTTTCCTCTCTTTCTTTTTTTTTTAAAAAAATTTACCTACACTTAATCCAGTGAATTGGTCTAGATATAGCGAGTGAAAATGTAGATCATCTAGGTCTTGAAAATACATAGTTCAGACTTGTAGGATAAGTTTTTTGAGTGAAATTTCTACTCAAAAAAGGGAAAGTAAGAGAAGAAGGGTGCTTAGTCTGAGGAACTCATGCTAGTGACATACTAATTAAACTTGCACACATTTGGCCATCTTTGTCCTCTATCTCCTTCACTGCCAGTGAAACTAATAGCCACTTGTCACTACACCTTGCAATTCACAACAGCAGGTAAACAAATTTGACAGCCTCTATCCACACTCCAAAAAAACCCCAATTACCCCTGAGGGATAGTCTCTTTGGGGGATTGGTAGGAACTTGTGGGCAAGTGGGAGGAGAGAAAAAGCTCAAGAATATTTTTACTCCCATAAAGAGATGCGAACTGGGAAATTTAGGAAGTACTGGTCAAAAATACTAAGGAACTATCAGCTAATTTGTGTTCTGTAGGGAAATCTTGGTTTCTGCACCATTAGCCCTTATAATAAAACTGGACTTGATTTTTCTGTGATGAATTTTATTGTGATAGACTTGAGTTAAAGATTCCTTTTAAATACAAGTGTATTTGACTTAATATAATAGATATATTTCTCAAATGTATATACATAGAATGTTTTATAGCCTGAGTTCCTTAAAAAAAAAAACACAGGATAAATAAGATAAAAATTAGTGAAATGGGGAAGAATGAGAAGCATTGCACTGGCTTCTTGATGAGCTCTGAAGTGACACACTAGTCGATGGCTGGCAGGCCCATTCAGCCAGGTGGCACATTTCCAGATACGCAAAGTGGGGAAACGATGCCTCAGGGCAGTCTGTGGGACGATATGAGGGGTGCATCTTCCCAGCTTCTTCCTGTTGCCTATTTCCATCAGTTAAATTTCTCCTGACAGTAGGTTAACTTTAATGCACTTCTGGTTGCTTAATTTGGCCAAGAGAGACACAAAAACTCTGAGTGTGAGACTTATCTTAAAGCCAGATTTACACATTCCTGGATATGGCATTTCATTCAAGTTTTGAGGGAAGACGCAAAAACTCTGAGTGTGGGACGGCTAGCCTGGGAGGTAGAACCCTTCAGATTGGAGTAGAGCTGCCTGCCTAGCACAGACAGCATCTGAAGGTTCTTGAGGCAATTCCAAGGGAGAATAAGCAATTGCATAAAATGTATTATGGAATTTGTATATGCAATAAAGTAATGGACTTTCGGTTTGCATCTACACCAGTTATCACCTGTGCATCTTGGTTAAATCCCAGATACTTGAACCATGTGACTCTGACACTCACTGAGGGACAGAGCTTCCTTTTAATGTGTAAAGAGAAGGATTGTTCCTAAAGCCCCTTGCTACTCTTTGAAACCACATCCTTCAGAAAGATGCAGTACAAGTGTCAGTTCCATCAGGAAGACTTCCCTGAATGATCCCCATGTTCCTATCTCCAGTCAAAGTCAGGTTCATCTCTCTAACCCCTGCCAAGACTGAAGATGTGCCACCTGTGACACTGCTTACCACACTACGCCTTCACTAATCCATTTACTTGTGTTCCTCTCCTGCCACCTGGTATACTCTTTAAAAGCCCTGAATTTGACCACAGTACATGGCATACACCAGGAACAAAACAAATTATCAATTGAGTAATTTCTATCTACAGTCTAGCTCAGACACTGGCACAGGGCAGGCTCCCAAAAATCTCTGTGGATTTGGAGGAGACTACAACCATTTGTTTCTGAGAAAGAGCTTGGCTATTTCCCCAGATGACATTTTAGAAGTATTAAATATTCAATCCTTGGTATTGAGATCCTCTCTGGGGTAGGCTTAAGGAAAGCTAAGCCTCCCTAAAGAGGGTGTTAAGTATTGATTAGCTATATACATAGGAAGCTAAATCTACAATTCAGGATTTTTCCCAACAATGGGGGAAATACAGAGAGTGGAGAATTATAAAACAAAGAAAAAACATTTGTGTGAAGAGATGGGAATCCCCTTTGGTTGTTTTGCATTTTAAAAAGAGATTGATGTCGTACTTGTTTTATGTCAGTGGGTA
Organism: Lepilemur ruficaudatus; assembly: GCA_963574885.1. Lineage (NCBI taxonomy): Eukaryota > Metazoa > Chordata > Mammalia > Primates > Lepilemuridae > Lepilemur > Lepilemur ruficaudatus. The sequence goes on along the minus strand of CAUYRT010059432.1, from coordinate 19,000 downwards.
ACTATCCTCCTATGTACTACTATAATATCAGTCAGCTATTTCAACAATTATACTGTATTAACAAACTATCTAAAACTCAATTGCTTAAACCAATTTACATCTATTCTTAAGTTCATAGGTCTGTATGTTGTCTAAGTTTCACTGATCTAGGCTGCACCCCACGCTAGGTGCAGATCTGAGCCAAAACTTCAGCTCCATCTGTTTCAGCACAGAATTGACACTTCCCAGAGGGTAAAGAGCAGCTGATATGGAGCAGTAGCTACCTCTACTGGCATTTTACAGGAGTCCCACAAGCTCTCACACCATCCTAGGAGGTGAAGAGAGGGACTCTGGGCACCTCCTGGTGGGAGCCAAACCAAGTCTCTCAACTCGATCACCCAGCCTTCTCTGAACCACTTTTGGTAGCAGCCAGGACACTGTATGTTCTGACATATATCATTTTAACTCAGCAGGCATGGGTAATATTTGGATTTTTAAAAATTGAGAAGTGGAATAAACTTGATACCAGGGTTAATATTCACCACATACCAATGTATGCCCTATCAGAAAGAACAGAGAGATATAAAAGGCATCTTTAAAAACTAAGAAAAGGCAAATGCTAAATGACAGATTATAATCATAATAGGAGGTTTTGATAGTTTGCTTTTACTACTATTTAATATTTTAAAGATATAAATATGGATACAGATTATTTGAGTACTATAATTAAGTTTCTTAAAAAATAGACAATTATTTTTAACCCTACAGTCACAGATTATATACTATTTTGAGGAGATTATAAGCCATGCTTATAAAATTCATCATAAAACTAGACTACCAAAAAACATCTAATTTAGTAAGTCTTGTATGAACTGTATAGAGAACAAGAAGTGCATAAAATAGAAATTTATAATGTAACAATATTTTCTAAAATAACTACTGGGATAAAGACATTTAAAAAGTAAAACAACCAACCATTAGAAAATAATGACAGTGAAAACAGTGGAAAGCTGTCAAATCTGGGCTTATTATCAAATTCACTCACTTAAAGTACTTTACTTTTTAGATAAAGAAAATATTAAAGAATTAGGCATTTAAATAACAAAGTTAGAAAAACTACAACTATACTATGCAAAACAGTATGAAAAATTTTTTTTAAATAAGTACAATTAATAAATCCAAAGAAAGAATGATGATAATTGTTGCAAGCTTGGGGGTGGGTAGAATGTGATTCCTTATACTAAACTCTCTACTTTTTTACATGGATGAATATTTCCATAAGCAAATTTAAAATATGTAAATAAATTCAATTACTAGTCCTTTAAAAAGGCAAATATAAAACCTAAGTTGGGTTGGGGAGTATTAATAAAGGAACACAAGTACCACTCTAGGAGAGGCAACTTTCAAAGTGTAAGTAATACTTTATACCAATTACATTTGAAAACCATAAAGAAAGTCAGTACTCTGGAAATATATAAATGACATTAAGAAGTAATAGATGGCCTGAATAAAATGAATTATCTCAAAAAAGAAAGCTGAAAAAGTTGAAAAAGAATCAACTGGCAAAAGAACTGGAGTCAGATAGTTTTATAGGCATTTTAAAATTTGAAATAAAAGAAAAGTAAAATCCTACATACTGATTTAGAACATTAAAAAGGAAAGCTAGCCTATCATTAAACAAAGCTAGCAAAATACTAACATTATCTGACCAAGAACATGTAATAATGTAACATGTAACAAAAGATCATAACATACCACACAACAAAAGTATAAACTAACCTCACATATTAATATATTATTACATATTATATAACATTGTATACCATATATTAACATAATAACAAAATGAATAACTTCCTTACACTGAGACTTACTGTGTCAGGTGCAATGCTGAAATATACTATGATATGCTTAAGATATATTATGTAATTTAAACCTCAAAACAGCTCCCACAAGTAGTACCAACATATTAGAACTTATACCTAAAACATCACATAATTCAAAACTCATATAAGTAAAACTAAAATTAATAGCCCAATATTCAGAGGCTATAGGTTGTAAATATAGGGCAATTTTTATTTATCAGTGAAAGCCAAAAATTTGAACTATAACAGGAAATTTTTCCAATATTAAGCATTAAGTTCAATTTTTTTTAAAGGCATTGAGTCAAGCACTGAGTCAACAGCAGTAAATGTTTTAGGAAAGTAGATTATGCTTATGAGATTATTTATTAAATGATTTCCTGGGATCTTCAGGTAGAGCTCAAACTCTTTAATCTTGCCTCACCTAACATGTGGTCTACTTCTACCGAACCATTTCACCATGCTAAATATCACAAGCAGTTGCCTAAAGGCATCACATTCTCATAAACATCTGCTTTTATTTTTAAAAAATAGTATTTTCTCTAACTGGAGTGCCACTCTCCTTATCTCTGAGGCTGTACCTCATTTGATAAGCCTTAGCTCAAAGGTCACTTTCTCAGGGGAGCTTTCCTTTCCTCCCACTCTTCTACACCTCTCTGCCCCATTAGAAAACAGTGTACACAGACCTCTATAATGACATCTACTGTGCTGCATTAAGATTACTTTTGCTGCCCTATTTAAAAAAAAAAAAATTATCAAACATTCACTTAAAATTTTGTGATTCACCTGTTTACCAATTCCTTCCTTCTGAGAGTGGGAGTGAGAATAAACTAGACACAGAAAAAAAGAAAGAGAGAAAGAAAGGAAGGAAGGAAGGGGGATAAAGAAAGAAAGAGGGAAGGAGGGAGGGAGGGAAAGACAGGCTGACCATTTAAAACAGCATCAAAAACAAAACACTAAGGAATAAATTTAATAGAAGATACACAAGATCTCAACACTGAAAGCTACAAAACTCTTTTGAGAGAAACTGAAGATGAAAATAAATGGAGAGATATACCATGTTCATGGATTTGAATAATTCATATTGTTAGGATATCAATGCTCCCCAAATTGATCTACAGATTTTACCTAATCCCAATCATAATCTCACCAAGTTTATTTTCACAGAAACTGACAAGCTCATTCTAAAATGTATATATAAATGTAAAGAAATGAGCCTATCCAAAGCAATCTTGGAAAAGTAGAGCAAAACTGAAAGATTTACACTACCTAACTTAAACACTTTCCATAAAGCTTCAGTAATCAAAACAGTGTGATTACTAGCGTAAGAATCAACAAATATATCAATGAGGCATACTGGAGAAACTAGATAGATGCACACATAAATGATCATCTGACTTTTGACAAAGATGTCAGAGCAGTCTAATGATGAAAATACAGCTTGTTTTCAACAAATGGTGCTGGAACAACCAGATATCAAAACTGAAGGAAAAAAAAAAAAAGTCTGAACACTAACTCACACCAGATAAGAAATAATTTAAGATGGATAACAGACCTAAATGTAAAAATCAAAAATACAAATCTTCTAGAAGAATTTGCAGGAGAATATTTTTACACCTTTTTCCAAAGATTTCTTAGAGAAAAGCACAAAAAGCTACAACCATTAAGAAACCATTTTGTGTAGGCTGTCCCGAAGGAGCTCCCACTGGCTACTTTGGGATAACTTGCACATAAAAATGGACAATGACAGTAACTTTGGAATTTGTGTTGGAAAAATTTAAAAATTCCATGAGTCCATGGTAATATTGGAAAAACATACATAGAGTTGGGAAGAGTTCTCTTTTACAGAAAAAGGTCAGATAAAAAATGTAGAAGGAATAAAATTAGAAAAATCAACGGTTTGCACCTCTCAGTGTAGTAACTGATCAAGAAAAGAACCATCAATGATGCTAATAATCATTATAAGATTGCTAGAGAATATGATATTCATAGTCTCTAATATCTCCCAGGTTACCTAATAATTTCATTGGGGATAGTTACTTTTACAGTGGAGAGATCTGGCAGTCACCACCTGAATCAAGTGATCAAATAGTATCACTAATACTGAAGCAAGCTGACACGATGCGCCTTCTGATGTGTTGCAATTAGAACTACATAGCATCAATTATGATACATCCTTGACAAAAATGTTTAAATTGAATTAAATCATAACAAAACAAAAGGACAAACACAGTGTATGGGACATTCTACAAGACAACTATCTTGGATTCTTCAGAGAAGTCAATGTGGTAAAAAACAAAACAACAAAAACAAAAAGAATAGTGATGTGAATACTCTTCAAACTGAAAAGAGAATAAAGACACACAACCACCAAATGTAATGCACAAGCCTAGAATGAATCGTGAATTAAAAAAAAAAAAAGAAAAAGCTACAAAAGACAATTGGGGAATTGACTATAGTTTAGTATCCTGGTTATGTAGGAGAATGCCCTTATTCTTAGGGGATGCACGTTGAAGTATGACGGATAAGTGCCACCATGTACGCAACTCACTTCTGACTAGTTCAGGAAATCATGAGGGCATAAGTTTGTTTTGAGATGGGGTTGCTGTATCTGTGCCTGCCTATCAAAATACATAAGGTATACACAATATAGATATATTTAAACATAAAATATATATATAGTATACATATGCATATTTAGCATATATATATAGTAGATCCCCCTTCTCCACAGTTTCAGTTTCCATAGTTTTAGTCACCTGTGATCAACTGTGGTCAGGTATGTAAATACTACGCGGAAAATTCCAGAAATAAGTATTGATAAGTTTTAAATTATGTGCTATTCTTAGGAGATTAAATCTCCCACTATCCTGTTCCATCTTACCCAGAACATGAATCATCCCTTTGTCCAGCATATCCATGCATCCATTACTATATAGGAAAAAACATAGTGTATTTGGAGTTTGGTACTATCTGTGGTTTCAGGCATCCACTTGCGGTCCTGGAATGTATCCCTCATGGATAAGGGAGTATTACTGTACAGCAAAGAAAGTAAAGGCAAATTTTCATTGCAAAGAATCATTAAATTAATTTTGCTGTAAGTATGTGCTACCTTTAAAAGCAAAGAGTGAGAAATCAGACTCATCCTCAAAAACCTCTTAAATCATTCTATGAAACAGAATGAACATGGATTATGGACACATAACTTTGCATAATAATTCTTATGTACATAACAGTTTGAGATGCAATGATAGACTAAAAGGAAAACTCATATAAGACTTCTGGACATCTAAGTCATTGTGGCCTTAACACAACTATCAAATTACGTAGGCAAAAATGGGGATTGGTTGAAGACTTCTAATGTGCTTTTGACTACGGATGGAAGTCTTGTGTTTGCATTTTGAGCCAATGTCACTTTTATACCTGAGAATGGTCTTTTGTTTTTGCTGTTATAAGGCTTAAATGAAACAGTGGGGTCACATCTTGCAATGGTTTGGGGTCTAAAGTTTTCTCAGTTCCTTAGAGAAACTCTGTACAACATATCCCCCTATGGCAAGCTTTAAAAGTCAAGTTGCTCCCTGATTGGTTCCCTGCGTTACAACTCAAACTCTCCCCAGGCACTCGGAGAAAGACAGATCTTTTATAAAGCATCATGTATCAGGGCTCAGGTGCACCATGTGTGATTTCATTCAGGCAGCTGACTTATTATACTGGTACCCACATTTCAACTGCACTTCCTTCTGCTCCTCCTCACACTTTTAAAAATTTAGGCAGCCCAACTCTATGGTAACATCTCTATACATTATTTCCATGGTTTGATTCTGAATCTTTATTTTCTAGGCCTTATATTTCCCAGTGTTGTTCACATTCATTTGGGATACAATTAATGCTTTTATTCCATCCTGGTAAATCTTCTCACTCTTTGCTGCTTCGTGTTCTGCCCTCTTCCCACACACACACTCAAGGCTGCCTGCTAAAACTCTATCATTTCTTGTAGTCCTGTCTTATTCAATAATTTCTGTTACCAGCAGCAGATAAAAGTAATTGTGTGCACAAAACAAAATTTAACCTTTCAACAATCTGCTTTAAGACTCAGATTTACTTAGAAATTAACATCAATGACTTACAAAAATTGGAGGAGGAAAAAATATGCATTATGATGCTTTTAAGTCATTCCTCTGACAGTCACTAATGTATCTCTTGAACTCAAGGCTGTTCTTACAGCAATTTAATTTCTAAGTGATCTATTTCTGATAGCAATATTAAAAATATTACTGAACTTTTATTTGACATGTGATGCAGAGAGAAATATTAAGATTTAAAGATCATTAGGTAAATGCATATCAATGTTTTCATAATTTATGAGACAAACCTAAAATATATATTGAGAAGCTAAATCTGGATGTGTACTACAGGCTTAAGAATTGTACCTGACAATGTTTGAAGATTCAAAGTTTGCCAAGAATATACCAAATCTACTTCATTTGCTTCACAACTATTTCTGAGCACCAAAATTGTGTCAGGTCCTCCTCTGAACACTGGGGATATGGTAATTAACAAAACCAAAAAAAAAAAAAATCTCCTATCTTCACAGAGTTTACCTGCTACAGGAAGGGCATGGAAAATGAAGCAGGGCTGGGAACACCGTCATTTTAAACTGAGTGGTCAGGATGATCTCACTGAGAAAGGGGCATCTAAGGAAAGACTAGCAGGTGATAAGGGAGAAATGCCAGGTGGAAACCAGGAGGAAGGCGCTGCAGGTAGAGGGAAGAGCAAAGGCAAATGCTCTAAGGAGGGGGGAGCTGGTCATGGAGGAGGTGGCCAGGAGGCCAGCGAGGCTGGAGCTGAGAAAGTGGGGAAGAGCACCAGGAGATGATGACAGACAAGTTAGCAAGGGGTGCACCTTGTGTATGAGCCACTGTAGAGACTTACTCTGAATGAGACAGGAAGGCATTGGAAGGTTTTTGGTAGAAGAGAAGAATAACCCCGCTTACACTTTAAGAGGCTCTCTGGCTGCTCTGCTGAGAGAAGCACAGAAGTGGGGAGACCAGTTAGGAAACTATGGCAGTAATTCAGGAGGGAGATGATATACTCCTCAGTAGACTAGGGTGATAACTGGTTGGTTCTAAATACAGCGCCAAAAGCATTTGGTGACAGACTGGGTATGGGGTATGGGAGAAAGTGAGCACCAAAAGAGAGCTGCAAGATTTGTAGCCTGAGAATCTGCAAGGATGAAATTGCTATTTACTGAAATGGGGTAACTTTGCAGGAGAATGTCAGTTCAGTTTGGACATATAAAGTATGAGACGCTAATACTCAAGTAGAAATAAAGTAATCAGCTGAAAGTGAATCAGGAGTTCAGGGGAGAGGTCTTGGCTAGAGATATAAATTTGTGTCAACAGCATATAGATGGAATTTATGGATGAGACATACTTATAACAGAAATTAGAATGTTCTTCATGCCAGTAAAGATGAGGAAAAAAAACCTAATATATTTATTTGTAAAACAGAAAATAATTATAAAGCAGCCCCTATGTAAGTCCACCAATAGTTCCCATTTTAGTAAACTCTAAGTGTTGAACACTGATAAAATGTAACAGCACAGAGGCATTTAAAAAGATTCAAAAGATAATACAAGGGTTACCCTGCTCTCAGCAGAACTTACATCTAGTAGAGAAGAGAGATACATAAATAATACAAGGGAATGACTGAAGAGGGGAAAAAACATCAAGTATATACTCTTGACAATAACCATGTCACTAGGGATGTTACTTGGTCCAGGGAAAGAAGAGCAAGTCAGACAGAGGAAAGACATTTGACGATGTGTATTAGTTCTTCTACAGGCTACAGGATGGCAAAATGGCAGGATGCCATACAGTGGCCAAAGTCACGATGGGTGATACATAAAACCTGTCAGCTTATCAACCGTACAGGGGTCAGAGACTTGGTAGCCAATTATTTCACTAGCGCAACTGAGCCATGTTATACTGCCACTCAACTGAGCGACTGAGTGTTTCATCACTCAATCGATGAAAGTCTCTCTCAAGGTGTGCTCTGGGGAATAAGAACACTCTTTCATTTGTTTCTCATCTTTTGAGAAGCTGTTGTCAGGTAACTGGAACAACAGGCCCTCCATAGCTACTTTCCTCTAGCTAGTACTGTCTCTTTCCGACTTTTAATTCCCCTCGTAGCGGATCTCTATTGGTGCTCAAATTGATTTTGCTTTTTTTTCCTTTCTCAGCTTCAGCTCTAACTCCTACACTCAAATACAGTCATGTATCATTTAATGACAGGGATATCTTCAGAGAAATACATCACTAGGTGATTTCATCCTTGCATGAACATCACAGCATGCACTTACACAAACCTAGATGGTACAGCCTACTACACACTGTGGCTATAGGGTACAGCCTATTGCTCCTAGTCTGCAAACCTTATAGCATGCTACTGTACTTAGTACTGTAGGCAACCGTAACACCATGTAACTAATTGTGTATTGAAACATAGAAAAGTTACAGTAACAGTGAAGTATTATAATCTTATGGGACCACCATCTTATATGCAGTCCATCCTTGAGCAAAACATGTGGTACATGACTGTATTTTCTCCACAGCTCACCTAGAAACTCCTTTGCCTTAATCTTCCAGGTCACAGAAGCTATTCATAACCTCATTTTCCTTCAGGAGAAAAATAAAGTTACTTCCTCAAGACTGCTGATTCTTTGGTTGCTGACTACCCATTGTATTCCAGAACTTTTCCTTGTTCCCAAAGAACAAAATCTATTTTCAGTATTCCTAAAAATCACAATAAAACAGTTGTAAAATACCTGGTGACTAGTATAGAATTATCACTATTTTTGCCAATTCTGACTCATTAGCTCTGTCAGCCATCAACAGGTAGGTGAGAGGAGTCTTGTTGCCCCTCAGTGCATACATATATACTCCTATGAACATTAGAGATTCGTAAGGATGTGTTGCCATCCTTGGAAATGATGGAGTCAAGAGTCATATTACTTTCTTGATTGGTGAAGGTTCCTCAATTAAGGAACTTAAGATATTTCCCAGTGCATATGAGGACATCTCTGCATAACATACAGCCACCTCTTAAGTACTTACTGCAAGCAATTTCCAAACAAATGCTGTCAACTCTCAGCACAGGACTGGAGATCTTATTGATGCAGATCTGAAAATCAAAAGTATCCATGGCAGTGAGTTCACTGCTCTCCTAGGACTCATATGACGGTGGCTAAAGTATACACTTCTTTTAGTAATTATCCTTCATCCCAAATACTAGAATTAAGAATTAAGAATGTGTTCATCACACATGCTTCATAGGCCTCCCCAGACTTATCTTTTCTGTACAGAGAAAACAGAAGCTGAATTCCAAGTAGCCAGCTGGCAAGTAGTCAGCAAAGCCAGCATGGTATGTCAGAGCAAACTAGATTTATTTTCATTCAACAACACAAAACTACTTTGAAATGTGGGAGGTTTAAGTGTTCACTCCAGTTGACAGAGCCATTTTCTACTCACTGCCCCTCTGGTGGCTCTATAGCTGGTGGAAGTGACACAGTAATAGCAATGCTAGGGAAGATGTAATATCCACTGCCCCTGGAGTTACTTGAGACCAACTTCCTATTTCACAAATCAGAACAAGTCAATAACATCTCCTTTAATGTGATATACAAGGATGGCACACAGGTCCAAAAAGAAATTACTAATCCCCGCCACAGATGAAGATTTGTGGTCCAAAGCTTTGCACATGTGACAGAGAAAGTCAACCTCAAAATATTGATGCCTATTACTTTTTTTTTTAAATACCAGTACCCCTTTCTCTTTTTCATCAGATTTTTCAGGTCACACAGAAAATCAGACCCTCAAAAGACCAGCATCATGTATGACCTCCACAGTCACCTTTATCAGCCTAACCTGTGCTTCAGAAAATAGAATTACATAACCAAACACCACTAATCAAAAGACTAAATTCAACTACAGGCTAATATACTCAGAAAATAGAGTGTGCTTTGCACTCTAATAATGAGACTAGGCTCAGAGAACATGTTACAGAAGCAGAGAGTAACAAAAAGAGTAGGATCTCTTTAAGCTCACAAGGTTCTCAAAGGTTTGAAACTAGCACCATTCTTGAAAAATTTGCTTTCAAATAATTTAATAAAAGAAATAAGCAATTGCAAAATCAAAAATAAAATTATAAGAATGACTAAAAATTACAGCTATTGATATATATATACACTGCCTTTATAGAAATACTTAAAAACTGTTTAAGGTAAGAATAACTAATGAATAATAATCAGTAAGATCTTATTTAAGGCTTTTATTAGGAAAATATGTTAAACTTGATTGTGCTGCTGTCTCCATCTTTCAAACACTCGTAATGGTTACCACCAACTTAATCCCCTTACTGTCATCAATCTCCTTCACTATTTCATAACCATCTCTCACTCACATTAATCCAACAATTCTGTCTCACTCATCTCCAAAAACAGTCATCCCTCTACTCAAAACATCATTTCCCTCACCCAGTGCTCCAACTGTGCTTACCATTTTTTAGTTCCCTTGTATAGGCGGAGGTTTCACCATCCATGCCTTTGCCCCAGTACTCCTCCTGCCTGGAATGCCTTTTCCTCCAACCCAAAACTGTTAACAGCAATAACAAGCCTACTCATTGTTCAAGAAAGCTTAAGTACCACTTCCTCAAAGAAACTTTCTCTGATCCCCTATGTATCATGTATATTCCAGATACCTTCCTTAAAAGCACCTCTAATCTTTCATATATATTTCACATACCATTCATATATCACCTTCTCAGTGCTATACTGGAAGTTCCTGGAGAACACTTCTGTATCCTTAGCACCTAAAGAAACGCTTGGCATGTGTTAGGCATTCAGTTTGTTAAATTCATGAATTACAAATATCATTGCATGAAAATATGGAGTCTGGGTACTTGCTAACTAAAGTTAGAGAAGTTTACACACGTCTGGAATTTCCACGTATCATGGTCATTCCTCAGTCTATGCAGGGGTTGGTTCCAGGATCCCCACATACACCAAAAGCCACGCACATTCAAGTCTGGCAGTCTGCCTGCTCATACAAAAAGTTGACCTTCTGCACATGCAGGTTTTGCATCCTGTGAAAACTGTGTTTTAGGTTATGTCTGTGTTGGTTGAAAACATTTACCTGTAAGTGGACCCATGCATTCAAACCTGTGTTGTTCAAGGATCAACAGTACATTAAATATGCCAAGAATATTTAATCTCTGGTTGCTATGATGACAATGAAATTAGTAAAAACATCCTAACTCCCCCCAATTAACTAAACTGGTAATCTCTCTTTCCAATATATTCTGAGTGCTATTTAGTGAAGTCACTCTAACAACACACTACAAAAATGGATACAAATATATGGAAAAATAGAAATCACTATATGAGTGGGAACCTATCTAACTCAAAGAAATGGACATTTTTTTAAGTATCTGCCACATATAAAACACTACTGTAGATGCTGCGGGAGAAGAGTAAGATAGAAAAGAGTGGTCTTGATCCTCAAGCATCTTTTCATAAAGGAAGTAACACAGTTGCATAAATAATTAGAAAACAAAGGCTAAGATAATTTATAATACAAAGATGACTGAACTTCAGGTTTCTGTGACCAGAAGAGGCTTAATGAAAAGGCCAATCTTGAAGAAAATACGACTTTGAAAGAAATGAAAAGTTACGTTCCAAGGCAGAGGTAAACTAAACTAAAAAAGGAGATGCAGCACAAGCAGATCTGCAAACAGTGGGTTTCCTGACAACGTGGGAGGCCCCAGGAGGGGAACAGCAGGAGGTGGGGCTGGAATGGAAGTACAGGGCCACAGTACAGAGAGGGCCTTGGCAAGTCAGCAGGGGAGTGTGCTCTCCCCTTTCACACCAAGGGCACGTGGACTCCGGCCAGGGTCCAGAGGACAAAGAAAACATTCTGCAGGAAAGCAAGAGTTCATTGCTTCTAAAAAGCTGGCAGAGAGCCTCATCCCTCAAAGAGAGTAAACATGGACTCAACTGGATACTGGCTGTCAACAAAGTGAGGTGTGGTTGTGGTCTGTTTCTCCAGGACACAACCAGGCAATCCCAGAACTGATGTTTTCTCAATGTCCTATCAAATATCTGTTTTAACACCCAGAGGAGCAGAGGTCATGAGAGAAAAAGTTATGAACAATGTTTTCAAAGTTACGAAGAATATGAAACATTCCACTCGGCAGCACTCAGTACGCTGAGAGGCAGAGCACTGACGGGTCAGAGTGGGCTGGATGGCGGCTTGGATTCCCACACTCCTCCGGCTCAAGAGAAAGTAAGGCAGCCCCTTCTAGCCTAGAAGCCCCACCTAGCCCACACTTGTTCCCGCAGGCTTCAGTGAAAAGTACCTTTTGCCCTCATTTCCCCCATCAAATGAATGCACAGTTCCCTATAATACCACACTGCTGCAGTGGACACAAACAAGGGCGAACTGATGGCCTGCGGCCAAATCGTGTCCATACAGAGGTGGTGGTGTTTGTCTGTTGGCCTGCACTATGTTTCTTAAACATTCAATTCCCTACCAACAGTAGAAGATGAGAGTTTTCACATACATAAAATTTGGATTTCTATCTTCGCTTGAAAAATAGGCAATTCTGTCAATACTCCCCAGAGTTCACCAGTCTGCTACCCAGCTACCTCCCTTACTTGCTTTCCTGCATGGTCCCCGTGGCATTTGTCTTTCCTCCTGGTATGTAGGGTCTTTGGAGCCCGAGTAGTTGGTGGCTAGTCTAAACAAGCTATGCTGGGTAAAGGGTTCACCAAGAGCACTGCCTGGTTTCACATTCCAGTACTGCTGGTTACTAGTTGTGTAACTTTAGACAAGTTACTTAACCTCTCTATGCCTGTTTCTTCTATAAAATAGGGACAATATACTACAACTTACCTTAGAGAGTTGCTATGAGGAATACATTAGCTTACATAAAACAGTGATTCTCAGTGAGGTGGTGGGGGGAAAGGGAAGGATTCATCCCCGTCCCTCCCCCTGCATCCCCCAGTTCTGAGGTCTTTGGCAATGTCTGAAGACATTTTCCAGTGTCCTAACTAGAGGAGGTGCCACTGGCAATTAGCAGGCAATGGTCAGAGATTCTGTTAAACATCCTATAAAGCACAGGGCAGTCCCAACAGCAAAAAATTACCCATCCCAAAATGTCAACAGTACTGAGGATGAGAAATCCTGACATAAAGGATTTACAGAACAGCTTCTGACACAAATAAAGCCCTCTGTAAGCATTAGTTACTATCAATACTACCAAAACCAAGTCATGGCTGATACTCCTACCTCAGCTGGAGAAAATTCTAATACTGCCTTCTGTTACCTTTGATGAATTTAACATATCATACAAATAGAAACAGGTAACTTGAAATTCCATGGTTCCACGTCAATAATTCAGTAAGTGGTTGATTCAAAAAATAATTATGAGAATATATTTTCCTGAAAGAAAAAGCAAACAAGAATATACTTCACTGAGCAATAATTAACGATATATGTAAAGCATATTGTCCTGAAAAATATTGGACATGGAAACCTGTGATAATTGCAACTTCGAAGGCAGTAGGCCAAATTCCTGCAAGCTCCAGATTTAATACACTGAGTATGCTCACTAGTCCCAAGACACTTTTTGGAAAACTATGACTAGAGAGGAAGTAGAAGAAAAGGGTTTTAAACTGAAGAGCCTATTAAAACTGATACTATACCAATGCCTGTCCAGGAAAACCCTCCAGGCTTAAACAGCCCAGAGTCAGGGATCTTGGGTGAGAGTTCAGTCTTTGATCTTGATTCACAGCAACAGGTATCTTGCAGATCCAGGTCAACTCACAAATAAAGCAAGTGAAGAAAACAGAAAAGGCCTGAGCTGTACTGACACATTGCTTCCTACCAGGAGTTCTGACACAGAACATCAGAACCAATGAACGCCTACAACAAGGCCCTGCTACTGTGAACCAGGAGTACTGACCAGGCTTCATAGCCCGGCAAGTAACAAAGGGCTGGGCCTCAGTTTTCTCATCTATAATACTAAAAAGTAGAAATCACTATTACTACTTTCCAATACCATAAACACAGAAAACATTATTATTATTTTTTTTTTTTTGCAACAATGTGCCTTCAACATTTACAGCACAAAGATTTGAGTTCCTCTCAAGAGACACCTGGGCAACTGTAGAAGTCAGACCTTTAACTGCACAGAAATGAGGTTCCATTAAATCAAAGCCAAAAAAGCGTAACAGTATAACAATACTTCTCTCAATGATGAGGTAATAAAAGTGTAAATAAAACCAGAGGGCTCTATAATCTGTAAAAAATTGTGCATATATGACCCACATTGTCAAGTCTCTTAAGCTCAAGTCAACATATATTTGAACACCCACCTATATAACAGTGCACTATCAAAGATATGAAGACTGGTCAACTATGTCACAGAGAAAGACTTCCAAAAGTGCCATAAAAAAAGAAAGAAGGCTTCCATTAAAGAGACACAGGAAATGTCTTATTAGGAAAGCAACATTTGAGTGGACTTAGAGGGAAGGTAGAATTTCCAGTAGCTGGAGTTTTCCATCCAGAGGGCATTCCAGGCAGAAGACAAGCAATGGCACTGAAGCTGGAAAGCTAGAGGCAAAGATCATGAGTACAGCTGGAGCACTGGGTTCCCAGTAAAGGACAGCTCTGTAATTTTAGGTCAAATCATGATGGCCTGGGTCTTCAGAACATAGGTATCAGTTGCATGAACAACCTTCTTTGTCTTTTTTTTTTTTTTTTTAAGAGACAAGAGGTCTCACTCTGTCATCCAGGCTGGAGTGCAGTGGTGTGATCATAGATCACTGCAGCCTCCAACTCCTGGGCTTAAGCAAACAATTCTCCGATTTCAGCCTCCCAAGTAACTGGGATTAGAGGTGTAAACCACCACACCTGGCTGGCAGGAACAATCTTGAAGGACAGAGATACTCAATCAAAATATCCAGTTCTTATATTTTGGCTTAAAGAGGAAAAGCTCTCTTTTTCCTAAATTATCAACATTTAAGAAAGATACTAATTCCACCAATATTATCCTAGTATGACTAATGATGATAATCTCCATTAAGTTACAGGAGAGTTAAAACATCAGCCAGAAAGTAAATTAAGCTATTTATTAGTTTGTAATTATCATCTAATATATTCCAATCATAGCTACTAAAATAAGCAAATGTTAGAAATAAATAATGGGTATTTTAAAATTTTAGGACTATAGTAACCCATTTCTCAAACATATAATTTATAAACTTTTGTCTACTAATTTTCAAGTACAACATATTGCTGAAAAAGGGAAGTTAGATCACCAAGCTGACCCAAGGCCTTCCTTAATTACGGGAAGAAATACCACTTGCTAACAGAAAGTGTGAGCCAGCAAAAAGCATAAGGCTGAAGCTAGGAAAATAGTAACAAATTTTAAACTCTCTTTCAAACATTTCTGAACCGAAAACTTAAATTTTAAAAAGTTATTTTTAAACCACAGCTTACTATTAACAGAAACCAAAGATTCATCCAGAAAGTTTACACTTGCTCATTGTTCAGGAAAGAGAAGGAAAGTAAGGCAAAGCATTATTTTAGCCCAAGAAGCAGCACTGTCTTATCTTTTTAAAATTACCTTTTACAAGTTTATAAACAGTAAACTCAAGATGTTGAAATATTATATTTTTACATATACAGAAATCTTTTGATATGAGACATTAGTGAAGGAAATACAGCAGAAAAAAACACTATGCTAAAAATCATCAGGGTAAGATTTAGTACCAGCTTGGCCACTATTTTTATGTTTTAAAATCACTGACATTCTCTGGGCCTCCACAGCCCCATATCTAAGCTGACAGGGCTGAATCACATCATCTCTAAAAATGCCACATCATAAAACATAATTTTAAATAATAGAGATTTTTAGCTGCTGTTATACACTCAGGGAAGCAGCAGGGTGGAGTAGAATGAATTCGGCTTTAGAGTAAGGCTAATTAAAGTTCAAATCCATGCTCCATCAGTACTAGCTGAGTGACCTGAAGTGTAAGTTTCCTTCACTATTGAAAAGGTCTAATATTTACCATTGCAACATGTTAGAAGAATTAGAATGACTATAGTAACGTACCTGGCACTTTGCAGGTAATAAATAAAGGCAGGTGTTACATCCCTGCTTAGTAATACAAGTTCTAATGGAAAACAATAATCCACCTGACCATGCAGCTTCCTAGAACTTGGCTGGGAGAAGAGCAGGGACTGACTGCCAGTGCTTTCCAAATGGAAAGCAGGTAAAGATAATATTGGAGAGGATTCATGATTGGAAGTAGGCAGGATAAAAACAAGTAGTTGAAGATAAGCACAGGCTTTGAGTCCTGCACATAATAACAATGGGAAGGAAAGAAATTGCATAGGATACAGTCCTGGAGGAAAGAAGACACTTTTTTCATTGTTGACAACCCCTAGAGGAAAAAAAAATGTGTATATATATATATATGTATATATATATATATTATATATATAGAATTACTTCAGTGATTTCTTGATCAAAACAAAACAGAATGTTGGTTAGAGTCTGAGTGTCACTAAAAAAACAAGGAAGCCTTTGCAATATTCCAATCATTTTTCCCTTGCCTCTCTGCAATTCTCACATGTGATACAGATGATCCAATTCCTGCTCACCTCTCTAGTGTAACTTCCTGCTGCTGTCCCTCCACCTCATTCTCCCTAAGTTCACTCTGCTATAGCCACAGTGGATTCCCTTCATCCTGTAACATGCTACGCTCATTCTTCCTTTAGCTCCTTTGCACTGTTACATCTGCCTAGAAACTTTCAGCAGATCTTCCAATGGCTAACTCATCTAAATACTCAGGTCTCACCCAAGCCCTCACCTCCTCAGGCAGGTCTTCCCTGATCACCATATTCAAATTTCCTTACACACCCCAGTTACACTCAAGCTCTTTATCCTGTAATATCTTTTCTACCATTTATTATCATCTAAAATTGTCTTTTTGATTTACATATTTATCTCCACCAAAATATAAGGTCTTTGAGGGCAGGGACCTTATCTAAATTGTTTACTATTCAATCTCCAACACTAAGACAATGCATGGCATAGACACGCACTCATCAGATAAAATGTCCAATGAATAAATTCAAATGGTAATAATCATCATCCTTCTGTGAACATAAGTCCTCAGAAGTGATTTTAATTTTTTAATGGAGTTTCACGCAATGCAATTATGAAGTTTTAAAACGTCCATGTTTGAGACAGCAAGATTTTAAAGAGAATACATTCTTCATGACAACGTATTGTATAGTGCATGTATCAGAATATATATTAAAAAAAATCAAGGATATCATAAATTGTTTTCTGAGATCCTGTTTCTAGAAAGAGATGTATGGGTAGATGGTATGTAGATGGGAATTATCTTTCAAAACCCTGCCCAACAAAGAACTATGATATAACAAACTGGATTAATACTAATATATTTAAAGATTAGACCTGTTACTTTGTTACCTTGCTAAACTTATCCAAACTATTACTGAGTCAAGTGATGAATTCAGTGATTCCATCTGTGAAACAGAAGACAAATGACATGATGAACTTCCACATTAACAGAATGGTAAGAAAAGTTCCACAATGTCAACCTGTGTTTGCACTAAGAGAAAAAAAAGAAATCCCTTTCTAACCCTAAATCAAAGAGTAAGCACACTACCAAGATTTCAAAAAAATGTCAAGATATCCATGAGTGGGCAAAGCAGTGAACTGAAACCACAGCCAGAACATTCACTCGTGCTTCAATTTTTATTTTGTTTTGAATACGACTTATTTTGATGAACAGAAGAGGCCAGGAACCGACTGTATGGACAACCACGCATCACCCGCAGTCACCATTCTCGGTCATTCCGGAGGGCCGATGGCGCCAGCCCGGGGCTGGACGCCACGAAGGACTCATAGGGGTCCTCAGGCTGGAGGAACGGGGACATCATTACTGGCATCCATCCCCGAATCCCTGGCCAAGCCCTGAGAAGCAGCGAGGCTCAGGATTCTGCAACTTCACTTTTGTATCCATTGTAAGCACAGCCTGCCTCGCCCCTCCTCCTCCCTCGGAGACTCGCGCAGGTCTCGGTAAACAGAGCGGGGCGCCTGGGCTATGGCCTCGGTCCTCTGGTCTCTTATGAGTCCCAGGCAAGTCATCTGGCCGCGGGAGACTCAGTTTTCCAACCTGTCAAATAGGGTGACCAGAAACCCAGCCTACCTCATCGGGCGGTTCCCAGCCGGCCGCCTTACGCCGGCCCCGGGACTGCGGCTCCGCGGTCGCGCCCCGGGCGGAGGGGAGGGGCTCACCGGGGCGGGACCCAGCACCGAGTCCAGCAGGCGACACGCGAACCACCGCCTGCAGTCAGCAGCCCCCGGACCTCCTCGAGAACCCGACCCGTGACGTCAGCACGCTGACGTCGACGCACAGAGTCCGCATCTCGCTCGAGGTACCCAGGACCCGTCTGGGACCCCAGTGCCCCGTAGCGGAACAAACCGATTGGTCGGAAGGTCTGTCATTCATTTACTGACCAGTAAGCGACGCGGAAAAAGAAAGAGGGCGGGCTGGCCTGCCCGGAGGAATGGGTGGGAGTCCGGGACTCTGGCTTTGAAAGCCCGGCGCTTTCCCTCATTTTGCGTCACACCGTTTTAATGGGCGTGTGCTTCCTCTTCGCAGACGATCCTGCTCCTTCCGCCTTCTTTCAGTCACTTGGTGGGTATTTAGGCTGCAGCTAGTGGAAAAAAATAACGGCAGTGGGTTTCAGAGCCTCTGGGCAGCTCTTTTTGAGCTTCCAGTAATGAAAACGTAGGGCCTTCCGTTTGTACGCCAGGACTCGGCTCCAGCGTCTCCTTTGCTCAGAATTTTCAGTTCTCCCGGCCTGATACGGGAGATCTTTTCTCTGCACTCCTCTTTCATAAGTGCAATCCCTTAACAGCAGTCACATTTACTTGTATTAGCATGTCTGTTTTTCCTACGAAGTTGGGCATCTTTTTTGTAAAATTTAATTAAACCTTTTTCTCAGTAGATACTGCAGTTATATCATTCCCATTTTTAAAGGTACAGTGGGGTATAC